>CAUYSK010118913.1:0-34529 GCA_963575035.1 Avahi laniger | reverse complement strand
CAGGTTTCACTCCGGTTCAAAAGTTTTATAATTCTGTAAATTTCTGCATTTTTTTCATGAATATCATGTCAGTTTATGTATTTTTCTTTAAGGTATTTATTAGAATTTGGGAGAAATCCCACATTTTAAAAAGAAGATTTGGCCATATGATTTTCTAAAAATGGAAAAAAAATATTATATACATTCTGTTATAATGACTTTTTTGTGTCTTTTTATTAATATCCAGTTTTGTTCTTTTCCTTGAGAATAATTCCAAATGTACCAATGATGGATTTTTCAATTTATCCATGATTAATACTCTCTCACCATCTTTCTAGAAGTCTACTCGAATGTTATTGGATTCTCTAGTGGTGAGATACCCGGTCATTGTTAAACCTTTGAAGATAAGATTTCTGCCACTTAGATAACAATAAGGGAATGAATATATATTGTAACCCTTTGGTATCATTTTACTATCATAACTCTCATTCTTTGAAAGGCAGTGAAGCAAAGATTCCAGATATAGAGTAGGACTGTACAATTGGTTTTTGAATGTTCTGGGAAGAAAGCAATGTAATTAAATTCTTGGCAGTTCATGTCGAGTCAAAAGGCAAAACCTAGAAAGCTATGGTTTTCCATTTCTTTTAAATATTCTTGATTTTAAATCCTCTGACCCTTGAAGCCAGGCTTTCCCTCTTCTGTGATTTCCTCAATAGTTTAGTTTTTTCAATAACAAAGCAATGCTAAGTGCAAGCTGCAAAAGTAGGAGTTTGTTGGTATTTGCTGTATATTAACTGTCGTATCAGCTTGGGGTTTAATATACATAAACTGTTAATCAGATAAGACATTTTTTTCATTTTCCTTTTTGTGACTATTGACTCAATGTCAAATTCCAATATTTACATAGAAGTTAGTGATGATATTCAAATTTAAAATTTTCTATTCAATAGCACGAACAAAAGGTGATAAGTATTTGGAGATAACAATTGAATGTCTCGTGTTTGATATATACGTTTGTGTGTGTATACATATATATATATAATTAATATATATATATAGCTAATCTTTTTCTTCTGTAAACTTGAGCTTAGGAGAAAAAATGTAATTTAAGCAGTATGGATGTGGGTTTTCAATGCCGTCTGAATATATCACTAACATAATATGGTGCTATGACAATAAGTGTGTTGGGGATACAATTTAATCTTGATTTACATTTAATTAAACCAAAATATAGAGGGAATAACTATTTCTTAGATTTAATTGAATATCAATTAATTACCTGAAGACATATGCTTGGCTATATTCTTGATTCAGGTTAGTATTTTGCAATTGATTAAACTGCCTTTTATTTACATTTTACCTAATTTCTGTCTTTGAGTCCCTCTAGCTTCCTCTACCATGATAGAAGGCTAATTTTTTGAAATATGTGAGCTCATTTAATTTTCAATCAATTGAGTTAATTTAGAAGTCTACAAAAGAAGTTTTAAAGTTCATTATGGTTAGCTCTTCACGTTTTCAGGATACTGAGCTCTACTGGTCTTTTGTCTATAATGGCTACAGGCGACTTTTTGTATGTCCATAAGGGAAGACAGTGTAGACAAAATCAGCCTTTGCAACTATCACCAAGCTTGAGTGCAGGCCCCTGGAGCAATGAGTCTGAGTAAAAATGAGTCACGAGGACTGATTTTCCTAGAATGGATAGGTATAAATGGCTGAGATGAGAACTCTTCCTAAACTTACTCTGCTTTCCAAGTGGGAGGTAGCTATAGGCACAGTTTTCTGAACCAACTGCCAAGAAGGGAAAAAATCCAGGAAAGGAAATTCTTAAACGATGTGAATACCACTAAGCAAAAACAAAAATTTTAAATATCCTCCCTCTATTATAAAGCTACAAGATCTACCACTCCCTAAAATATCATCCTGTAATTGTTCTTATCTATGAATTGGAACAATATATCCAATGGTCCACAATATCATTTCAGTTTATCCCAGGTATAAATATTTATTTTGATGGAGAATGATTTAAGTTGATGACAGTTCTGCTGAAATCTCAGTTTTTCTGGTATTGGAATCCATTTCTTGGTGTTATGCGTTACTTTCTTATTTTAGACATTTTTGAATTATCTCTTGGTCTTCCACATTCAGTAGGTCATGAGCTTTCAAGGATAGGGCGTATGACTTATTTATTTTAATACCTCCCAAGACTGCCATAATTACTGCCATATTTAAAAATCCAAATTCTCAAGTAAGCAATGTGACACATTAAGTCAGAACCCCTTGCTGTGCTTGTTTTTTTAAAAAATAGCTTGAAGTTCAATGATTGAAGATGATTGAATGTAAAGGAGGGAAAAAGGTCACAGAAAGGAGAAGCAGAGAGCCTAGACACAAAGCATCTCTTTGTGCTATGCAGGAGAGTTCTTGATCCTTAAATACATTTCCTCTGTGTCACACAGAAAGGGGAATGTATAGGACAGAGGAAGCGTGAACTGTTATGTGAACACACTCCTCATCAGCTTGTTTGATTGAGTAACTTTCTGGCAGTGTTTTCTCCTTAGTTACTATCTTAAAATATACCTGCCTCTTTTCTCCGTTTTGACTGAGAGCTCATCTCCAGTTATTTTAAATACTTAGGAGTCTTAGTCTGACTTCTCAGTTTGTGTACCTTTATATTTTTCTTTAATGTTGAATTATTCACCTTAAACCCATCTTCATTTTAAACTTCTACTTTCTTTATATTTCATTCTCACTACCTGGGAGCCATTTCCGTTTTCACCTTACTGTATCAATGCATCTTTATTTTAAATCCACATTTCATAAAAACAGAAATGGCTTTATTTGAAACTTATAGTAGTTATTTATTCTTAAAAATCTACCTGATATTCACCTATTATGTATACATGTATAATAGAAATATATAAAATACATACATATGCATGTGTATTTATTTTTATAAAAACACATTTCTAGTATGTCCTATACTTTATCAACAAAATCCCTCTTTTTCCAATTTTTCCATTTCCATTGTCTTTTAAACGTATTATATGTCAGGTGGTTGCCCCTTGAATTTCTATGCACTTAGACTTAATGATTATCCATAGATAGATAGATTCCCTTCTCATATGTACTCCCTAGTGTATATATTCTTTTTGACTTTTTTATTTTATATAATAACATATTGAAATATATTCACACACAGAAATGTACAAAAATCATAAAATGAAACTCCATGAATTATAATAAAATAAACATACCCATTTGACCTCTATTCAGATCATGAAATAGAATATCACAAAATTCAAATTTCTTTAATTACTTTTTCTCAAATATTAGTAGTCCTTTCTTCCTCTTCTAAGGTTATCTCTCTCCTGACCTCTAACAGTGTGGGTTAGTTTGTCTTTTTTTTTGAAAATCTTACCTATGGAATTATATAGTAGTTCCTTTAAATAGTTTGTGTCTGGCTTTTTTCACTCAACATGTTTATGGAATTCTTGCCTGCCAACCTGTGTAACTTTAGAGTTTTTGTTTTGTTTTGCTTCCGTGTTGATCTATTGCTGCATAGCATTCCATTGTAATAGTATCACGATTTTATTTACCCATTTTCATATTTATGGACATTTGGATTTTCTATAGCTTTGGCAATTTTAAACAATGCAGTGAAGAATACTTTACACTTGCCTTTTAATGCATGTGTGTGTGTGTTTTTCTCCTGCATGTACCTAGCAATGAAATTGCTGAATCCTAGAATGTGCATAAATTCAGTATATAATGGCATACGATTTCTAAAATGATGGTACTGACTTAAACTACTATTGCCGCACATCCTCAACAAAACTTGACATTGTCAATCCCTTAATTAAAATTAAAGGTTAATTAAGTTTAGCTATTTAAATAATTCAATTTTTGCTATTGGGTGTGTGTGTGTGTGTGTTGGAAATTTCACTTTGGTTTTAATTTATGTTTCGCTTATTTTGAATGAGATTGAACAACTTATTTACATAGGCTATTGAGACATCAATTGTTTAAAGTGCTTCTCTTACTCTTTTTGCTCACTCTTTTCTTGCTCTTTTTTCCCCCAAACATCAATTTTCATGTAGATGTTATCACCTACTGATCTTTATTTTGTCTCTCTGTCTCTTTTCCTCCTTTTCTTTCTAACTCTATCTTACTCTATTAGCCATTTCCTCTCCTTTCTTCATAATCTATCTAAGCTTACTTATTAAAAAATGATATAATTTCTTCTCAAAAACCTTTCTATTTATGATCTCCAATGTATCATTTTCTAATGTTTACTGCAATATTGGAACAGGAAGCTTGTTCTGAACTCTTATGAATTGCCTTGTGATACTTATACCATAATAACTTACACTGTAATAAATGCTAATTTTGGGGTATTTTAATGATTGATTTTTAACTGTTAAAAAAACATTTATTAAGAAATACTTGTACATATTATATAAAAATAATATTTAAGTTGGAAATCACATGCATGCTAATTTTTTCCAGTACTATGCAGTCATAAAGTTGTAAGTTATGATATGATACTTAATGAAATACAGAAAAAATACCAGCAGATAAAAAATTAACATCACAAACATTGTTAAATAATAGTAGTTGTCAAAAAAGTTTTGATGGATGTCTGGTAAAATGTATTCTTTTTATTGTGGTTTGAAAACAAAAGCTTGTTAACACTAAATAAAAACATAGTAACATAAAACACATGTTTGAATAAGTAGAGGAAATCAATGACAAAAGAAGTGATAGAATACAACTTACCTTCCTATTTAGAAATGTTTAAGATATAATGTCATGAAATAAATAGCTATGTGAAGAGAGGTAAACTAGATGACCTGATAGAAGCCTCTTTAAATCAACAAATTCTAAGATTCTGTGAGAAACTATCCATCAAAACCACAGGGCTCAGGTGGCTTTAATACATTTCTGCTCAAGAAATTGAAAGTAATGAAGAAGAGTGTATACTCAAGTGACAAAGATGGAAAGGAGTTCTGTAGAGAGGTTTTCTTCCCAAATAATGAGGCAAAGAAAAGGGTAATATTGATGATAAAGGACTTTAAAAAGAATAGGTCACAGAGTCTACATAAAAGAACTGAATTTTAGCTTTTACTTTTGATCCTTCAAATATTAACTAATGATTTTCTATAGTATGCAATGTCATAGGCCTTGGCATGGTAATTTTGCCCTATTTTTTTTCCTATTGTTTGAGAGAGAACATGATTGTAATTCAATAAATGCTTCCATTGAAAAATGTGCTTTAGAATGCCCAGCTATTTCAACATTTACATGCTCTGTAGTTTTGTAGTACATCTTCCATCTTATCTGAAAATAAATTGCTACACTATTATATAGGTAGCTTTGCTATGTTTCCTTCCTCATAATGAAATTGAGATCAATTTTTCTTATTTTTAAAGCTGTAATTATCTTGTGTTCTATGTCCAACAATCAAGCAGGAAAAGATACAAGGATAAGTAGACAGTGATTTTTTTTTTTTTAGTTGATAGTCTAGATTTTCCCCATCACGATTTTCTCTTCCATAAAAGTTAATATGAGGCAAATTCAAAATGCAAGTTTTCACTTCTTATGAAAGGGGAAGATCAATTCAAGAAAAGGAACAGGTAGAATCTTGACAGAATTTTTGAAGAATAGAATATAGCAGGATACACTTTCCTTTTGCTTGGCTTTGCCCTGGGTCACAATGGTGGCTACCCTAAGAGCCTGGTATGATTTGGTTGTTTGGCCCCTCCACATCTCCCTTTGAAATTTGATCCCCTGTGTTGGAGGAGGGGGCTAGGGGGAGGGGTTGGGTCACGGGGGCGAATCACTCAGGAATGGCTGGGTGCCCTTCCCTTGGTAATGAGTGAGCGCTCACTTTATTAGTTCACGTGAGTGTCTGGCACCACCTCCTCCCTCTCGTCACTCCTTCTGCCTTGTGACACACCTGCTTTCCCTTCGCCTTCCGCCTTGATTGGAAGCTCCCTGAATCCCTCACCAGAGGCAGATGACGGTGCGATGGTTCTTGTACAGTCTGCAGAGCCATGAACCAAATACACCTCTTTTCTTTGTAAATTACCCAGCCTCAGATATTCCTTTATAGCAGCACAAAATGGACTAATACAGGGCCATTAGACATCATAAAAAGTTGGGAAAAGTTAGAAAGCACAAGTTCAGTGACACATGCATATGTATATGTATGTATGTTTATATATAAGATATGTAATGCATTATATATGCATGTAATGCTAACAACTAATAAGAAGGAAAAGAATGCTGAAGTAAACATTTAGTTTATACCTTAAAAATTATCCCTGAACTTTCAAAATTTTTTGTTACTATGAAATTTCATTTCTTATTTTTAATTATTTTTCTAATTTCAATAGGTTTATGGAGTACAAGTGTTTCTTGTTACATGGATGAATTGTACAATGTCAATTAAGGGTTTTAGTGTACCCATCACCAGAATAGTGTACATTGTACCTGACAGGTAGTTTTTAATCCCTCATCCCCTTCCACCCTCCCCTGTTCTTAGTTTCCAATGTCCATTATACAACTTTGTAACCACATATTCCCATCCTTTAGCTCCCACTTATAAATGAGAACATGTGGTATTTGTTTTTCCATTCCTGAGATATTTCACTTAATATAATCATCTCCAGTTCCATCCAAGATGCTGCAAAAGACATTATTTCATTCATGTTTACACACAAATCACATTTTCGTTATGCATTCATCAGTTAATGGGCACTTAGGTTGATTCCATATCTTTGCAATTGTGAATTGTGCTGTGATAAAACATTTGGGTGCAGGTGTCTTTTTGATATAATGACTTATTTCCCTTTAGTAGATACCCAGTAGTATAATTGCTGAATTGAATAGTAGGTCTACTTTTACTCCTTTGAGGAATCTTCTTGCTGTTCTCCATAGAGATTATACTAATTTACATTCCCATCAACAGTGTTTAAACGTTCTCTTTTTACTGCGTCTGTGCAACATTTATTAGTTTTTGACTTATGGCCATTCCAAAGGTGTAAGGTGGTATCTCAATGTGGGTTTAATTTGCATTTCCCCGATGATTAGTGATGTTGAACATTTTTTCATGTTTCTTTGGCTATTTGTAAATCTTCTTTTTAAAAAATATCTGTTCATGTCTTTTGCCTATTTTTTGATGGGTTATTTGTTTTTTTTCATTCTAATTTGTTTGAGTTCTTTGTAGATCTGGATATTAGTCTTTTGTTGGATTTAGAGTTTGTGAATATTTTCTCACATTCTGTAGGTTGTCTATTTACTTTGTTGATTATTTCCTTTGCTGCTCAGAAATTTCTTGTATATCTGGAAATGTAAACTTCTTGAATGTAAACTTTTATACATATTTAAAAATCTAGGTCTAATTTTTCAAATGATATACCTTTAAACCAAAATTACTTTTATACACAGATCCAGGATTGAAATTTTTACATAAAGATATCAAAACCTATTTGATCACAAATTGTAACATAACAAAATAAATTTTGCATCAAGAGATCAATAGAACTATTTAGAGCTTGAATCTTTATTGAGACTGTCTTACTTGACAACAGATTTAAAGGTGTTTTGGTGTAAATCATCCAATAAGCAAATCTAGTGTTCTGAGAGCCGCCTGGAATTCTGCTGAGTGTCTTCAAAACAAACCTGGTTGAATCCCCAGAAGTGCTCATGAGATCACCTTTCCATATCTGAAATTAAAACTATTTTAAATTTATTTCTTATTATAGTTAAGTCAGATGCAGTCTCCCTGAACAGAGCAGTTTGGCAATCTTGTAAAGACTGGAAATCAACAAGATAGAGATTTAAAAATAACAGATTCTCACAAGGAAAAGTGACATTATCTATAGAGGTCTGGTTAATCAGGTGAGGGGGCTATTGTTTGGTTGTCACTCAGAAGTGCATTTATGGAAATAAGTCTGCTCCTGATTGTTTACTTTCATAAACAAAGTTTTAACACTGATGGACCAACCTGCAAAAAGATTTCCACTGAGTTGAGTTGCCAATGATTGACTGAACAAGTATAAACAATTTCTGATAGTTATAGTTACTTTTGACCATCACTAAAGAGCAATTATTCTTTTTCTATGGATGTGGAAACATTTCCCCCCTGCCCAAACGTATACTAGATGTCATGAATTTGTTTAATGAAGTTGGTGCCTTGAAATCCATTTTTAGGCTTGACATAAGTTGTTTAAAATCTAGTCCTACTCTGTCACCTTCGGCCTCATTAAAACTTCCCCTCCTTGTCTGGCTATTTGTGACATAGCCCACTTATTCCTCATCTTCCTGACCCACAACCCAGCACACTCACAGTTGCTGACTATGATCAAACCTAATGGTCAAGACCAGAATCGTGTAAGTAAGTTCTCCTTCTGCATGCAAGTCTTCTTTGAATAGCCAATTCACAACTCCAGTGGGAAAGCCTATGGCATAACATTCAAGGACCTTAACAAAAGCATAGTCTCACATGCCCTTTCTCTCTCACTCTTTACTCACTGGTTGAGCTCCTGCCACTTTTGGACTCCTCATCTGCCTCCAGTAACCTCTCTGAGATTTGTAAATAATAAACTCCTTCTGTTTCATGCATTTTGGTTTCACTTCCTCATTATGTCTCACCTGACCCTCACAAATCTGAACCTAACCTTCTTTCCAGATCAGGCTCTCTATTAGAGAGTGTCTACCTTGGTAAGTATAAACTGGACACATGTCAGATCAGAGCCACAAGGGCGTCTGCCAGTATAAACAAGATTCCTATGAGAAGGGCACTTGGTCATGTGTTGGACACTTTGGCATTTGGCCATCTGCCAGGATGAAGAAGGGTCCCATGAAAAGCACAGTATAAACATCCATGACTAAATCCCTTGAATTTTATGACCCATGCATGGCTAGAACTAATGGCCACTCCTAAGACAGAAACCTCAAAATCAAGTTAGAAAGAAAACATAACAATAGAAACCATGACACATAGCCAGGGTAAATCCCAAAGAATTATATGAAACTTTAACAATGCTGATAGAAAGCCTTTAGTCCCAAATTGCTGTGATTTTGACCAATATTAAGAAAAGTGTAAAAGTTTCATTTTATTTGAAAGCATCTGTTTAGAGAAATTTTCAGGTTAATCAAATTTTTAAATATATAATATGATTTTTGATATTTTAATAGGGAGTCCATAATTACTGAAATACCAATACAGATTTATTTTACTAATAATAATTCTTGTGAAATTACTTCTTCTTTCATCTTGGAATAATGAGTTTATTAAATTTACTGAAAAGAAATACAATGATTATTTTAAATAATCAAACAGCACTACAAAGAAGAGAAAACAATACAAAACTCCGTAAATCTCAAATAATCATCATTAGTCTTAAAACCATTCCCTACACTAATCCATAAATCCCACAAATGTTAGTTTTAGTTTTGTACTTAATTGCTTTCAGTGTTTACCATCTACCCCTTTAACATAGTTTCCATTTCTGAGTTATCTATTTTGGGTTACGTTTTTGTAAGCTCATTTTATTGTGTTCCTTGAAATTCACACATTTGAAGTTGTCAGCTTGTTGCTTCTGAACTTGATCACCATCTTCTCTGAGTACAGTATCCTGGGCCTTCATTTTTTTCTGCAGGATATTATAAACTTTAAAAATATTTCTTCTGCCTTTTAATGTGTCTCAGGAGAAGTGTAAGGCCACCTTGGATTTTCCCCTTCCACATCACATTTTCTCCTGCAAGACTGACTAAAGAGATGTTCATTCTCCTCGCAGTTCAGTAAGTGAGCTGTACTGTGTGTGGCCTACACTGCAGATTCACTGAGTCTACTTCATTTTAACACTCCCGGGAGATGTCTTACTACATTCTAGACGCTAGAAATCTGAAGACTGCTTTCTTCAAAGTTTCTTTCTTCATCTCTGCAGATGCATCTGTGTAGGAGTTTTGGAAAAAGTACATAGTATCAAAGAGAATTATCTTACGGGATACTTTTTTTATTTCAAAATATGACACGTGTACAAATGTTTTCAGTTACACGGATTATTTTTTTTGATGCTTGAATCAGGTTTTAAGTGTGCCCATCACCCAGATAGTGCTCATTGTACCCATTAGGTGGGTTTTCGCCCATCCCCTCCTTCCTCTTCCCTTCTGCTTGATTTCCACTGGGTTTTACTTCCCTCTATGCATGTGTGTGCCCATCGGTTAGTTCCAATTTAATATCGAAAACATGCAGTGTTTGTTTTTCCATTCTTTAGATACTTCCCTTAGGATAATGGTACCCAGTTCCATCTAAATTGTTGCATAAGGCCTCAATTCATCCTTCTTCATGGCTGAGCAGTATTCCACGGTGTATATATATATCACATTTTGTCAATCCACTTGTGAATTGATGGGCACTTGAGTTGATTCCACATCTTTGCAATTGTGAATTGTGCTGCAATAAACATTCGAGTGCAGGTGTCTTTTTGATAAAATGACTGCTTTTCCTTTGGGCAAACATCCAGGAGTGGGATTGCTGTATCACATGGTAGGTCTACTTTTAGTTCTTTGAGGACTCTCCATACTGTTTTCCAAAGAGGTTGTACTAATTTGCAATCCCACCAACAGTGTATAAGTGTTCCTTTCCCTCTGCATCCATGCTAGCATCTATTGTTTTTGGACTTTTTAATAAAAGCCATTTTCACTGTGGTAAGGTGATATCTCATTGTGATTTTAATTTTTAATTTTCATTTCCCTGATGATTAATGACATTGAACTTTTCTAAAATATGTTTATTGCCCATTTGCCTATCTCCTTTTGAAAAGCTTTTGTTTGTGTCTTTTGCCCACTTTTTAATGGAGTTGTTTGGTGTTTTTTTTTTTTCTTGCTGATTTGCTGAAATTCTTTGTAGATTCTGGTTATTAGCCCTTTATTGGATGTATAGCTTGTGAATATTTTCTCCCATTCTATACATCAGACTGCTTAAAGGTTTTGCAATAACCTCACCTGAGGTAATTACTCTCAGTTATCAAATCTCCTAATAACCATTCCTTCTAAATATTATTGTCTTTATTCTTGACATATAGTATGGGACTGAAATACTTATTATAGAATATAGGTTTTACTGCTATAGTGAAGAGATCCTAAAATAAAATAAAAGTGTACTCTGTCACATAAGGTTAAAACATAATCTTTGCTGGTATGGTTTTTAAGGGAATTCTTTTTTATCTTATGACTTTACAAACTTCCATGAAATATTTTCCCTATAATATGTTAGCTCCATATCTAGAATCCTGCTTCAGGGAATTATAAAAAAGTAGAATTGAGAAGCAAGCAATTCCTTATAGCAAATGACACAAAGTTTACACATATTATGATAATATTCAGTTGTTAAGAACTTAGTCACATGTCACAGGCAGGCATGAGAGAGGCTGTGAGACATATTGCCTAGTTGGGCAGATATGTGTTAAGTAAAACTATATTATTATGGGATACTGGAACTTTGGATTTGAAGGGGAGAATAACAGACCAGGAGGCAAATGAGAAATCAGACTCAGAGGAGTATGCATATGCACCAACAGAACTTCAAGGTTTTTGCTAAGGTATACAAGCAAAATATGGAGGATACAAGGGGGGATGAATTTAAATATTTTAATGCAGGGAGGAAGGCACACAGGTAGAGATAAGGCTGAACTTATCAGTGTGGGTGCAATGACGAGGGATTATAGTTTCAATATGCTAGTTCAAGCATTTGGTAGCAATTCAAACAGATTACACAGTTGGTTGACTAAAATCTGATTAGAATTGTAACTTAAATAAGTTGAAATGTATGAAATTCCTTGACACAATATCAAAAAATGAATCCAAAAGATAGAAATGTAAGAGTGCATTTTTCATGTGCTACCTTATCGCCTTACATATATTTTAGGTAGATACAAAAGTAATTGCAATTTAGCATTGTTGAAATTTGCCATTTGATATTTGAATACATTCTTAAATGTGGCTATGTTATACATCATTTTAATGTGGATTTCTTGCTTTATTATTATAATTTTTTTATTTTGGTAATGACTTATTACTTGCTGTTTATTTGGTATTTATTTTAGACCATGGAAATGATGTTAGACAAAAAGCAAATTCAAGTGATTTTCTTATTTGAGTTCAAAATGGGTTATAAAGCAACAAAAACAACTCACAACATCAACGACGCATTTGGGCCAGGAACTGTTAATGAACACACAGTGCAGTAGTGGTTGAAGAAGTTTTGCATAGGAGACGAGAGCCTTGAAGATGAGGAGCGTAGTGGCCAGCTGGCCATCAGAAGTTGACAATGACCAACTGAGAGCAATCACTGAAGCTGATCCTCTTGCAACTACAGCAGAAGTTGCCAAAGAACGCAAGGTTGACCATTCTATGGTTGTTCAGCATTTGAAGCAAATTGGAAAGGTGAAAAAGCTCGATAAATGGTGCCTCATGAGCTGACCAAAAATAAAAAAAAATCATCGCTTTGAAGTGTCATCTTCTCTAGTGTTAGGGTTTTGTGTATAGCTTACAGCCAAGTGACTAGCTCAGAAGATATTTACTAGCACAGGTATCATTAGGAAGAAGAAGTCATGTTTCAATCAATTCTCTCTGGCCTCGACTGAACAGCACGACCAGATAGAGTGGAACTCCCAGTACCCGCTCCTTGGCTTTCTTTGGATGTTTATGCACAGTGTATAGGAAATCCATATTGCTGGTACAGATGTACACTTAGCAGGTGTGATGTGGTCTTGGAGACAACAGTTACATCGTTTGCTTCCTGAATCCTCCATACATCAGAAAGGATAAGCTGAGATATCATGTTGCGATAAAAATCACCAAAATGGCTTAAAATGAGAACCAATAACAACATATGTCTTGTTTCTACTATAGATCTATTATGCAATAACAAGGGGCAATATGTTTATTATAAGTACTCATGAATCCACACTAGTAAAGCATCCATGATTCAAATATAAGACAAGGCACGTGAGAGTTATGGAGATTATGGCATCTGCAGTGAAAGATTAGAGACCATTCTATTCATAATTAAAAGATTTTGATTTCTCTTTATCTCCCAAACTGCTTGTAGAAAGTGATGTAGAGTGACAATATTTCTTTTGTTCATACCAACATTTTTCAGTGCTTATCAAATGAAATTGTACCACTTTTATCATTTGATTTCCAGTGTATGTGTGTTTTGCTGTTTTATTTTGGTTATTTTGTGAGGTATTGAGGGAAAGAGATTCTGTAATACAGCTTCACTTTACCCTTTTTTAATCCAGAAATATTGTCTCTTCAAAATGTATTCCACGATATATACTCCATTTGAATCTACAAATCAAGTTCCATTATGGCCTTTTCAAATTTTTACTGTTCTAAACAACAAAATTACAAAAATATATTCTTTTTGCTATTCTAAATTACAAAAATAATATTTTACATAAGTCTTCCATTATTTTTAATATTAATTCTTCAAAATATAATTATATATTATTTAAGTTATTTATAATTTATAGATATGACCATGTTATAGACAGATTATATATATACAACAAAACCAAAATAAATACAAATATCAATTTTTACTTTTATTATGACTGGCTACTTTATTTTTTTTTTTTGTTTTAATCAATTTCTTAAAAAACTTTAATATAAAGAACTTAAATTTTACATTTTATTTCTACTCAGTTTAAATATTTTAGATGTTTATTATACATGTTTTTTCCATTTTGGTGGATTGCTTCTTCAACTCTTTTTTTTAAAATATTGATCTTATTGATTAAACTCACTTTTTACAATCCTATAATAGAACCATTTGGTGTTCAACTATGCTGAAAATATTTTTTCTTAATTTTTCCTTTAAACTTTAAATTAAATTGTTTTCTCACACAGATATAATATTTGCTAGAGAATCTTATGAATTTTTAGTTTTGGGGTTTTGCCTCTGTTTTCCTGCCTATGTGTTCAACCTGAATGAATTTCACTCATTGTCTAAAATTATACTAATGTTCCCAAATGTCTTTCTTCTAATTATTTGTTTTCTTTTTTTACTTCATTAGTACATCTGAAATGAAAATTATTTACATCTTTACCTAACATCATAATCAACTCTTTTCTTGACATGTAATTCAATATCACTCATTCAGTAATGCTCATTTTCTCTTTTAATTGTGATACTATATTTATCACATTTAAAATTTTTAATACTTGTTAACATCTAATTATCTTTAACTAATATAGCTATACTATCTATATAATTCTTAATAATTTGAGAAGAAACTACTTTTCAATTATATTATGTCTTTTTTTAGCTTATTTTAACAACTATATTATCTACATGACTATAACTGTTTATAAAATTCCATTCAAAAGTTATAGATATTGAGAATACATCTATTTTATTGAGAATACATCACATTAATGATTTAATTTGAAGAGATTGATATTTGTGTAATATTGAATTTGTTCATTCAAAATTTTTATTTTCCCTGAGTAAAGGTCTGTAGTAATATCTGTAGTAATATCTATCTATAGTAATATCTGCAGTAGAAATATTGTTCGTGAATATTTCAAAGTTTTCATGTTATATTGATCTTTGCTAATGTTAATGGTTATATGCTTTCTAACTGTAAATTATTGATTTCTGTCTATTGATTGGTATCCAGAAATCTTACTAAGTGGTCTAAATGATTTTAATAGATTAGTAGATGATTTGTTTGTGTTTTCTAGGTAAATAGTATTGTCATCTGAAAACAATAAATATTGTTGTTTCTTTTAGTAATTTATTATATCATTTTATTACTTTTGGCAACAAATATGCAAAATAATGCAAACTTAAATAATAGATTGTGACCATATTTTTTCCTGACTTTAATGAGAGTTTGTATAATACTTAGTGTTAAATTCTTAAGTGGGATTTTGGCTCTATTTTTCATATAAATATTCTTATAAAGTCAAGGAATTAACTTTCTTCCTATTATAAAGTTTTTTTTCCAAAATACTAATGATATTAAAAAAATTGAATGCCCTCTTCAGCATTTAGAGGCATGAGACTAATCTTATTCTTCTTCGCCCTCTTAATGGAATTAATTGAATTAATAGATTTCTTAATGTTGAATGATCCTTATGTCTCTGAAAAGATCTCAACTTATTCATGGTCTATTTTTTAACATACTTTGACAGATTTGATTTTCTAATATTCAATTTAAGATTTTTCACATATATGCACAAATAAGATTCATTTTTAATTTGCTTTTTGAAATCTATCTTTGAATGATTTGGGGATTAAGTTATTTCAAATGGGTAAATGATTAGAAGTATTTCATCCCTTATTAATTCTTTTGAAGCTGTTTGAATAGGTAGAGAATCATGGGTCTTTTGATCTTTTAATACATCTTATCTATGAAAGCATCTAGGCACAATACAATTATTATAGATAAGTTTTGAGAATTTTCCCCAAAATATTTCTGAGCATTTCAGCATTTCTTACACTGGCTCTTTTGTTTCTGTGCATTTATCAGCCATTCTCCCAATAATAGAGATGGATTTTTTTTAATCTCCTTACTTTCTGTTTGCTGAACTGTCTTACTTAAAAATTTAAGACCTTAACCTAGAAGAATGGTTGCTATACATTTGTAACACGAGTTCAGTGAGCCAGTTTGTTGATATATGAGAAGGGGACCGAATGGATCATGGCTGGTCTATAGACGTGAGTATTTGCTCATCATGATTTCTTTACATCAAGAGCAGAAAGGTGAAGCGTGGAGTCGAGATTGGCCTAACAACCACAGTTGATCCTTAGAAAGGTTCTGTATTGCAATGTTGTCATGCCTTTGAAACATCCGTGTGTATGTATGGTCTTCTAGTATATCTGCTCAAATAATGTTTATTGAAATTAGCAGACAAAGGCATGCATAATGACCTCCTCAAATACTTTTCTGTATTTTACATTTATCTCAGCTTCACTCCTATAGAATGATGTCATTCTGTTTTGTTTCCCTGACATTGTGCAGTCTTTTTCTGTAAGTAGGATTTCCAAGTCAGGAAATAAAAATATCTTTTTATCTCATATCATCTATTTTAAATTCAGAAGAAATTGAGTCAGGCTTCTGAAGGGTGTATGGCATACTACTTTAATTTCCAGTGCTAGTTTGCTATTTCTATAGTGTTTGGTTATTTCAATTGCTTGTTTGTATTTGTGAATTCAGATTTTTTTTCTTAGTATTTTTTATTTCCTCAACCATAGAAAAACAATGGTGAACTAGCATCTCTTATATTATCCTGGGTGGAGCTAGAGCCCATCCTTTGAAGTGAAGTATCACAAGAATGTAAAAACAAGCGCCACATGTACTCACCATCAGATGCTTTTTGCCAAAGATATTGCAGTGAATACTGGGAAACCAAGTATAAAAGAGATGTCAAAAGAGTCTAGTAGATTCAAAAGAAGGTAACAGTTTTAAAAGTCTGTGTGAGCTCATATGTAAAGTGAAAAAAGTATAGAATGTAGTTCTGCTTTAAAAAGTTAAAATGGTAAAATAAAAATATTCATATATATGAAACATTTTCTTTTACAAAAACTTAGAGCACAGAAGAAAGAGATAATAAGGCAGATTCACTTTTGATAAAGGAAAAATCTTTCTGATAATTATAACTGTCCAATAGTGGGATTGGTTTCATCTTTAATGTAGTGATTTCTCCATTAGCAGCAGAAATTGGATGACCACCTGCCAGAATAAGATCTCTGTAGGAGGAATTATTGCCAATGTCCCTAACCCCGATGTAATTATTTGTACAAGTTTCAAATTTCAGCTTATACAACGTTATAGACAAAAATGTTTCCTTTGTTGTTAATATTGAGACTCAAGATTGATTCTTTGCCTTTACTCTTACTGTTTTATTTGCACAGAGACAAGTTAAAACTGCACAATTTACTTTAGTTCATCTGTATACTTACACAATTTTATGTTACGTCTCATCATTTTAAAGGTTATTTTTCCTTATGTTTTGCACCTGAAAGGCTCAACATTGACTTCTGGTAGATGGGAAACTGCAGTATGTGCAGAATAAAATTTGCCTCCTTTCCCAGATTGGAAAAGCAGATCTATGTAAAATTCAAAGCCAAACAATGGCCTTTATTCTTCCCTCAAATTTTAGGCCATTTGTTCTTCAGTTGGGATGAGTTTCGGTCCATTCCTCATTCATCCACTCTGTATTAACCAAGCGTCTACCATGTGGCAGGCATTGTTTTCATTGGAGGTACAGCAGTGAACAAAACCATGTCAAATCTATTCTCTCAAGAACTTCTATTCTAATTTAGAGGTGAAGACTGGCGATAAACGTACAAACAAACCAATAGGACATGAAGATAGTGAGATAAATGTTTAAAGGTAACATAAATCAGAGAAGGAGAATGGTGGGGCACACTCTTTTAGGAAGCACTCTCTGAAAGTGCTTCTCTACCACATGAGGCAAGGAAGCAAGAATGAGGACACCTATGGTCCAGACATTTCAGGCAGAGAGAACAAGGTAAAGATCCTTCAGCCATAGCATCTGAGGTACCCAAGGACAGAGGACAACAAGCAAAGAGGAGAGTGGGAGCAGATAAGACCAGAGAGGGTTTGGAGGGCAGATTCTTTAGGCATTGTAAGCCTTTACACTTTATGAAGTGAGAAAGGAAGTCTTTGGAGACATTGGCAATGGAGAGGTAATACCCAACCTTGATAGACTGACCTTAGCCTCATGCTACATCATCTAGAACAGTAAAGGAGGGCAAGTGCTGACTCAGTAAAACATCTTAGGATGAGAGCACAATAATCCAGGCTACAGATGATGGTGATTTAGACTAGGGTGCTAATAGTGAAGATAGAAAAGAGAGAGAGAGAGAGAAAGAGAAAAAAAAAAAAGATGTGAAACAGTCACCTAGGAGTAGAAGAAGGAATTTTCTAAGAAATGTATTTCTATGCAAAGCAGTTATACTGCCCACTTGGGGTTTGTCTTTGAGAATGGAGCAAAAACAGTTAAGTTGTGTTCTTCCCTGAGGTTGTCATGTTAGAAGCATTAAGCTGGATTTTTGAACATAGATGATGTTTTTCTAGGAAGAGCAGTGATGGGAGAAGAGAGGAAAAAGAAAATTGATGAATTGTCAAGGCATCATGGGAACCTGGAATTTGTATCACATCCAATGGTTAATTATTCACTTTGTTGAAGAGTCTTTATAGCATTTCAAATAACTATTTATCTACTAATGTTATTCTTAATTCTGCCTTGAGCCAAGCACTGAAAATCGATAAAAGAATATATATTGATATTTTGGTACAAAAATAAATCAGATGCTTTTTAAATTATGAATGTAATTTAAAGTATATTATATAACATTCTCTAGGAAATATACATCAAATAAAATCAAGAAATACATTATATAATTTTGTTTTTAAAATTGGTTCGAAGAACAGTAGTTATTTTAAAACTGATCTGTATGAGTAGGTTTACATACATGATTAAAACTTTATGTGGTGTTTGAGAAAGTAAGAGTTAGTGTAGACCCAGGTGATTTTCCTAAGGGAATCTACTATTTACCCCCCAAACTGGTGAGTATCTTGTGCTGAAGTTTCTTCTATTGCATGCTCTTTTCCTTGTAATACTCTTGACACTTGGAGAATATTTGTTTAAGTCATAATTTGATGCATGCCCATGTCTCCTTACACGAAGATAACAGTAGTGTTTTTTTTTTAATTCTTGCTCCATTAGTACCTAGAATATTTTCTGCTACTTACTATTGACATAATCATTGTTTGTTGAATAGATGAACACATTAATTAATGAAAAAAACCATTAACCATTTTGGATTTAAAATAATGAGATCTTGGTTTTACCTGTAGCTCATTGTGAAATCCATGCACAACCTTAGAAATTTGTTAAACTTTGAATTCCACATATTGCCAATGAAAAAGTTGAGACCAGGTGATTATTACTAACGTAAATGCCACGTATATCAAATTTCTGACAGCAGCTAGTTCAGAAATACCTATCTTCGGGATGGTAGGAAACTACACTTAGAGAAGCTTTGAAAATTAAGTACTAACTCAGTAAAAAATTTTCCAATAAGCCTTGTTAGTTATTCTTTTCGAGAAATATTGAAATGCTGGGGAGAGAGAAGAGAAGTTAAATGACTAACTTGGTAACCAGAGTAAAATACTATCTTATATTTTAAGACAGTTCTACAGAAAGACCTCTAATTTTTAAAGGAATTTTTTACTGTCCATTTTTCCTGGAGTTAGGCCTACGTGAAATAGTGACAGTACACAGATGCAGCGCCATTCCTTCTTCCTAATATTTCTTTGCAGCGTGATCTTGAGTTATGATTAGTTGAAGAGAATCTGAATTTTACCTAAACATAGTAATCAGTCAGTAGGAATAAGGTAGTTCTTGAGATTTAGATCCTAAACACATATTTCTTTATCATCATTTTAACACAAATGATGATCTAAATCACCCTGTTTTATGTAACAATTATACATTAATAATGCAATGTATATAAATTATATACAGTATAATGATACACATGCAGACACATATAATGTACTTCATCCACTATTCATCCCAATTTTGGGAAATGAGTCATATGACTTAGATGCTACTTGAACTAGCACTGATGGCCAGTCACTGTAGTCATCCAACACATGGGGATATTCTTAGGAATACATCTTTAAATTTAGGACTACACCATTTTAATTCACGCAGTTTTTGTGACTTCAGATTTCATGGCAATAAATGTTTGATAGACTTCAGCCTTCTTAAAGACAGAAACAATTTGGTATTCTCTCTCCTGGCTGCCATGAACAATACTAGAAAGCTAACAGGCAGCTGGTAAAAAAAACTGTAAATATTTCCATATACTTTATCATTGCCTTGTTTCTTTTTCAACTAATTTTAAAAATTTTCTAAATGTTTTTTCTTTCAATGGATAGTATTTTTTTTATTTTATTTATAAAATACCACACATGTCTTTCAAAGTAAACAATATTATACATGCTGCAAGCAGCTTTGGAAACTTCAGTAAGAAGAAGCAAAGCAAACTGTCAGACATTTCAGTAATTGAATTTCTTTGAGAACTGCCTTGGTTTGTCAGCTCTGACTTTACTGTCAAAATAAAATAAAATAACTTGGGAATTCATCTGAGATAACACCAGGGGTATTTTGATAATGCCAAGGCAAGAACACCAAGTGTTGCCTCAGAAGCTCTTTGCACTAGGATACCCTCATCCTAGTGAGTGAAAGTTCATTTTAGCCTCGAGTCTCTATTATCTCACGCTGATGTCTGAGATTAAATAATGATCTGTCAAGTGAAAGTACATAAACCTTTCTTCCGGTATTAGGATGCACACCACCATTGCTTAAGATGCCCAATATACCCTTTGTCAATTACTTCATAAGTGCAATTCATCTTCTACTGCTTCCGCACTTGCATTGCTTGTAAAATGTTTAGTGGTTAATTAGCCTGGAAGGAAGTCCAACTTATGAAAAACCAGGTAGAAGAAAAAAAAATGTCATAAAATTAATGACCTATTCTCAGGCTCTTATTTGATAGAGCAATGCTAATCGGATCCCTTCGGAAATTTACCTTTGACTACCATTCAGCCTTCTCTATAATCAGCTTCAGAAATTTTCCACTCCGAGTTTTCCCCTTTGGCCCATGCTTTTCTCCAAAGGACTTGAATGTATTAAGAAGAGATTGACAGCTCTCCTAACAACTGCAGATTGTGCTAACACTAAAAGGAAATATAGGTCTTGAAACTTTTCTGTACCAAGATCTGAAATATCAAACCTGAACATTTATCCATAAATGAAACCAATGCTCATTATGCATTGAGTTACCATTAATTGGGTAGAAGAAAAATTATAGATAATGTATCAAACTATATACGTAGAATGCTAGAAAGTAATTTTATGTTTCTGAAGATATTAAATTGAACAATGTCAATATAAAATACCACATTGGTATAGAAACTAATCATTTATTGTTCAGTTTTACTTTCCTGCCTAAGCCTAATAAAGGTAGTAAAAAATACTTACATTAGCAAAAATACATATTTTTACTTTATTCTAGAAGGGGAAATATTTTTTGTAATGTGTACATTGGTGAAATGAATTTATACTGTGTTTGTTAGCTTAAATATAAAGAAATTCTTAAGTTATACTCTCTAGCAGACTTTTAGAAAGTCATTAATACCATCTATTAATATATAAGAATGATTATATAAAGACTATGTAACTAAATTCAATTTATATAAATGTTTTCCTAATTGTGTTTTTTTTTCTACTCTATGTGGCTATTCATACCAGGAAACTTGGGATTTAGAAAGGGCTGTTTCCTGCTTCAGGAGTTATTGTATTGCTCTCCTCATCATGAGGAGACTATCTCAGTTCACTAAAGATATCCTTTATTTTGTTTATAACCCCAAAATATGAAAATATGCTTTAGGGGGTTCAGATAATTCAGTATATTCTTCTTAGGTTCATGAGAAGGCATACTTTTTTTAGATTGCCTTGAAAAAAATACCAATGTAGAGGCTTCATTTTATTAAGCTGGAATTGTTTGCATTATGTTAATTTAATCTTGTTTCTCTCCTCAAAATAGGAGAATATCATGCATCTGAAATAAAGACAGTGTTTGGAAATTATTTGATTGTTCTTTATCTTGTGGATGAATCTTCATATCTTCAATTGACAGTTACTGTTTAGCATTTACACCACTTCCCACTTTTCCCATGTCACCTAGTCATGAGGTACAAATTGTGTATAGTGATAACCTATTGGAGAATGCATTAGTACCATTTAGCACATCAGTGAGAAATAAGTTTTCAAGTTTTATCAAATTCCAAGTAGTATATTGCTATTAGTATTCATCAAACCTTCAATTTGATAGTTTATGTGACAACAGGATAAATTTCTGTCAAGATTTATATTCTTAATTTAGATAAAGCGTTTTTCTGATTAAAGTATTATTTCATATCAGAAGAAATAATAGATGACTATTAGGGCATATGTAGCTTTATAGTTCTACAGTAAATTTTTAACATAAAGTAATAAAATATAGCACATTATTAATTTGGGTTTCAAATTGGAATTTAAATTGTTCTTTAGCTGTTTTACAGAGTGGTACAAGTTGTAAAAATCAAGGTAATTATTTTGAAAAATATCAACAATCCATGTATGTGTGTAACAGGAATAATAGGATGATGCTATTATTTTCTGGTTATGATGACCACAAATCTTTTGCGTTAAATATTTTCAAAAAATAAATTAGAAAATAAACTCACCCATAATGTCATTCAGAGATAGTTTTCAGTGTATCTTTGTATAATCTTATATTCTATAAATAAATGCTACTTTCCACATAGATTTGGATCTTCAAGAGCAGACCTGCCCTGCAGGAAATACTCAGATCTGCATTATACATACAGCAGTATGAGAATCACCCACCAGTGTAAAACCACACAAAAGCTAAAGCTCAGAGCTCACATAAAACAATAGTACAAGAAGTAAAACAAAACAATAAGGTACTACCCAACAGGATGAACAGAACAGCATCCCATGTATCAATTCTATCAATCAACATGAATGGTTTGAATTCCCCACTCAACAGACATAGGCTGA
This sequence comes from Avahi laniger, assembly GCA_963575035.1. NCBI lineage: Eukaryota > Metazoa > Chordata > Mammalia > Primates > Indriidae > Avahi > Avahi laniger. The sequence continues at coordinate 11,867 of CAUYSK010118913.1, read as the reverse complement.
ATGAATGCATTAAAAAAATACAAGCCAAGTACACTATCTCCAGGAAACACATCTAACCCACAAGGATTCATACAGACTCAGGTGAAAGGATGGAAAAAAATGCAAATGCAAATGGAAACCAAAAGAAAGCAGGTGTAGCCATTCTCATATCAGATAAAATTGACTTTAAATCAACAACAGTAAAGAAAGACAAAGATGGTCATTATATAATGGTAAAAGAAGCAAATAAATAAGAAGACATAACAATCACAACTATTTATGCATCTAACACGGGAGTGCCCAGATTCATAAAGCAAACCCTACTAGATCTAAGCAAAGAGATAAACAGCAGCAGCATCATAGCCAGCACAACACCCCACTGACAGAACTGGGCAGATCATCTAGCCGAAAATAAATAAATAAATACTGGACTTAAACAAGACTCTAGAACAAATGGGCCTAAGAGATATTTGCAGGACATTTTATCCCAAAACTACTGAATATACATTCTTCTTATCAGTACATGGAATAGTCTCCAAGATTGTTCATATTTTATGCCACAAAACACGGCTCAAAAAATTCAAAAAAATAGAAATCATACCATGTATCTTCTCATACCACAGTGGAATAAAACTAGAAATCAACTTCAAGAGAAACACTCAATTCTACACAAAGTCATGAAAATTAAACAACCTGCTGCTGAATGATTATTGGATCTACAATGAAATCAAGATGAGAATCAAAAGATTCCTCAAACTGAACAACAAAGGGGACATAAGCTATCAAATTCTATGGGATTCAGCAAAAGCAGTCCTAAGGGGAAACTTGATAGCCTTAAATGCCTACATCAGAAAGACAGAAAGACCACAAATTAACAATCTAATGTCATGTCTTAAGGAACTAGAAAAGGAAGAGCAAACCAAATCCAAAGCCAGCAGAAGACAAGAAATAACTAAAGTCAGAGCAGAGCAAATGAAATTGAAAATAAGAAAATAATACAGAAGATCAACAAAACAAAAAGTTGGTTCTTTGAAAAGATAAACAAAATTGGTAGACCTCTTGCTAGATTAACAAGGAATAAAAGAGAAAAGACCCAAATAAGCTCAATCAGAAATGAAAAAGTAGATATTACAACTGATACTACAGAAATACAAAACATTATCTGAGAATACTATGAAAACCTTGATGCACATAAACTCGAAAATGTAGAGGAAATGAACAAATTCCTGGAAACACAATACCTTTCAAGATTCAATCTGGAAGAAATAGAACTCTTGACAAACCAATAATGAGCAACGAGTTTGAAGCAGCAATAAAAAATCTTCCAACAAAAAAAAGCCCTGGAACAAATGAATTCACTGCCAAATTTCATCAGACCTACAAAGAAGAGCTAGTGCCTATACTGCAGAAATTATTTCATAAGTTAAAGAAGGAGGGAATCCTCCCCAACTCATTCTACAAATCAATATCACTTTCATACCAAAGCCAGGAAAGGACTCAACAGAAAAAGAAAACTATGGAACAATATCCCTTATGAATATAGATGTAAAAATCCTCAATAACAGAAAAGAAGTTTTAAAATTTATTGTTTTGCTCTTTGATGTTGGTCATAGTGGAATTCTTTGGAGAATTAAAATATCAGAGCAGTTTGGATATATCTCCAGGAATCAGGAAGTTCTGTGACTAAATGCTGAGTCTGGTTCTTCTGACTATTTTAGGATATGCCCCAGTAGAGAGCTTAGTTGAGTCTTCTCAAGATTGTTGTGAATGCCCTTCTCTACACAGGGGACTTTACTGCTAAACAAAAGAGCCTGAACCTTGGGGTTGTCTGAAACTTTGGTTCTCTACCTGGTATCTATTCAAGTTCTGCACAGAGAGACCTCACGCAGTGATGCCCCAGGCTGCAAACGTGGTGCAGAAAACACTCTCTTTGTTTATAGTACCCTTAACTCAGAGAGCATTGTTTGCTCCTCTGTGTAGAGTTCAATCTTTGGATTTATGCTTTTTCCCACTGAAGTGTTATCATTTTATCCATTTTTAGTATGTATATTTAGCTAACAGACTTTATTATTCGATCTCATTTATAAATATTGAAAAAGATGTACTTAGCTTTGAGAATGGTGGGTGGGAAGCAGAATCGCTCAGCTTCTCCAGAAGCACATACATGTTTCCTTCTCTTTCCTTCATCCTAGGTGAATTTTTTGACAGTAAAATCAGCCTCAATGGAATATTAGAAATCTGTTAAGTAATATAGTGCAGTGTATTTGAAAATCTTTCCCTGAAAATCAGCAAGGAGAAGGAGGTAAAGAGGAAGAAATTAAATGGAGGAGACAAAGGAGAAGGGAAATTTTAAGTAGTTTATATGCATGGTAGTGCATATTTTCTATGACAGTATAATGGGGGTAATCTCACTTAACAGATGATAAAAATTAGGCTTTAAGTTCCCCATTGTCACAGTGCTAGCAAATGAGAAAACTGGGATTAAAATCCAACTCTTATCTGGCATCAGTAGTCCAGCTTGTAGCCACTGGAACACGAGCATCTTTGTGCCCACAAACAGTACAGTCCCATTATGAAACTATGTGAAATCTAATTTTGTTATGAGCATAACAATACCAAATAAAGACATGAGAAGGAAGTCTCCTCCAGGGAGGAAAACTTCATTGTATACTATGGCATCTTACTTTTGTAAATAACCAAATAGTTCTGAATCTGCCAATTCTTTCTTGAGAGGTAAACACCAGAGTGTCCAAAATCGGTATGCTGGAGTTCTTTGGTGCCAGCATGCTGCAATAGAGTTGCTTTGAAACTGGGTAATTCAGTGGATTAGTGGAAAGAGATTAAGCTTTAGAATGAACATCAAATGGGGTTTAATTGAGCACAAGCTCTTATTGACTGTTGCAAGATGGAGGATGTCCATTTCTCAGAAGGGATTTATACATTCTTAAGATAAAATTAATAATTATCTATCACATTTACAAAGAATAAAAACAATAAAGCACAGAATGAGTATTCAATAGCTGATATTATTGTTGATAGATTATTATTAGTAGTAAGCTTCAAATTAAATAAATCTTTGCGAGGAAGATCTTTCTTACTCCATTTCCCATGGAATTTAAAAAGAAAATTGACAAGAGCTTGAATTATTTCTAAAATTATGGTAAACATACGTGTATTTATGTGTATATATGGACATGTATATATATCTAGGAATATATACAGAAACATCCATATGACCTACATATAAACATAAGATACATTTATGTACATATTATAAAATTATGCAGAATATATTTTTATATATGTTTTAAAAACATCAATTGAAAATAACTCATACACATTCCCACATCTATTTAAAAATATATATATTCTGATTCTCCTGATTGTGTTTTGCTTCAGTTAGCCTCAAAAGAAAATTCAGATCATAGAAAATTAAATTAGCAATTTCCCTTGTACTACTCACCTCTAAACATGAAAAGGAAACTATGATAGCCAAATTTAGTCACTCTAAGAAAGCTGGCAAATATATAGAAATGAGGGTCTCAATATTTTTCTCTTTAGTTTAATGCCATTTTTTTTTTTATTTTAGTGAAGGTTTTTCAGAGCTTGAACCATATGTAATTTTACAGGCTGTCTTTAAGTAAAACAGCACACAATTGCAAATAAAATATTAGGGTGTTGGATGGGGTGTGGGCCCTAGAGTTTACATGTCATCATCTTTACTTAAAATCAACCTCAGCCTTCAGAGTGCACCATATTAAAAATTCTTGCCCAACTGAAGAATCGGTCCAGTTTCTGCTTCTGTTAACTGATAAACACTACCTATGATGGCTTTTCTTCTCAAATCTGATCTCTGTCACTCACTAATTCCAGTTCCACTTTGCCTGTCATATTGCTTTGTTGTGCATCTCCTTCATTCAACCTGGAGTCTCTCCTTCCTGATGCGATTATCCATGGCCAATTCCTAATCTTACCAAAGCAATCATCAAACTAGCTATACTTGGTTTAGCTGGACTAGCTCCACCCAACATTTTACTGATTCTTTAACCACTAAGCAATTGAATCTGTATGAGATCTTCAAAAAAGGTGTCACTTGTGGAGAAAACATAGATGATTGTTTTTAATAATATGAAGGAGTTTTTCAGAAAGACAAGGAAGAACATGCACACATAGAGGGAACATGGAAACACTGAGGCAGCCAGTGGTTCTATCATTTCTGTGCTGTTGGATTTAAATTATGAATGGGTAGAGTTAGGGTTTCAGATTGGAGACGTTATTGGATGTCATTAAGTGTCTTGTATGCCAGGTTAAAGACTTTAGAACTTTTCCTGATGACCAGGGTAAATGTGAAAAGGGTTTACCTTGGTGAGTGTCAACACATGATTTTTGTCTTTAAAAGATCTCTGATGGCAAGATGGAGCATAGAATGAAAGGATATAAGAGTCACCATAATTAAAGGTCCAAGGAGGACCGTATGAGTGATAAAAGTGGGATGAAAAATCATAAACATGCTCTTAAGAGAAAAATTTGATGGAGCTGGATATTGATTAAAAATGGAGATTGAGGGAGTGGAGGACATTTAGAAACCCAATTATATTTATCATGTTTCTGTCTTGAGAATCTAATTGGATGGTGATTCCAGCAAATGCCATATGTAATTTGGGGAAAAATGCAGTTTTGTAGGTAGAAGAAAAATTTTGTGGGAGCCACACTGATGTTCATGAATAATTGAGATATTTGTCTACCACAGGTAATCTCAGTTGGACACATTTCAAAGTGATCTAAAACTGATTCAGAATATCCTGGCCCTCCTCTCTGTAGTGCTTTATTTGTAGAGAACATAAATCATACGTCTCCATCTCTGCTGTAAAATGAGTATGCTATTATTTCAGGAATCCAGAATCTCTGTGCTCCGGGCTCATGTCAAAGAGTTTAAAGTTGAGGTTATTTTTCTTCATGCAAAGCAGAAAACTGGTATTTGAGAAAGATTACTCTAGCATAAGGCCTCTACTATCTATTATCTCTCAAATTAGTGTAGATTCTACCATTTTATCAGGTTGAATTATCAAAATGCTTACCCGATTGGCTCAAACCTCTACAGAAATTTTTACAGAAGTGCCCTCATTGCATTATTTTTAATGTTAAGCTGTTGGCTTTTATTAAGGGTAGATTCGATAAGTGGACATATAAAGAATGCCTCCAGCATTGCTGATAAGCTGGTGTTGAAGACACTGCCCATTATCCTGTTCTTTGTCACTCATATTTATACCCAGGAAGCACATTACTTTTAGAGTTTAGTATTGGAAAACTTTTATTCTGTTTAAAAGTAGGTTTGATATTTTGGTCAGAGCATAGAAAGTGTGGAACTCAATTCGTTTTTGCCTGAATTCTCAGAGTTATACAGTGACCAAAAACAATAACCACATTTAATCCAAGTTAAATTTAGTAAAAACTCCAAACATGACTATTTCATATAGTTTCTGTTATTCTGGCTTTAAAAATCATGCTAAAGTATCCATTCTTTTGATAATAAAATGTTTCAAAGTGTTTTGAAAGTACATGGGTTCTAAATAATAAACCAATAAATTATTTAAAGTTTCATAGCTGTATAGTTGTTTAAAAGTGATGATACTCATATTTTTATTTCAATATTTTCTACCTTGATTTTCAAGACAATTTTTAGTAATTACATTGAAATATTTTTCTTTCAGAATTTTGATGCTGAGTTTTAATTTTGTTTCTTAATTACAACAGATATATCATTCCATTAGGATTCTACTTTGCTTTTATTGGCTTTTCTATAATAGAAGAAGAACATCTTTTTTGATAAATTCTGAATGATAATATTACAGATTTTTATGAGGCTACCAATATAATATGAGGCTACCATATAATTTTGTTTTCAGTTATTTTTTCTTAGACTACACACATACTTGTGTTTTTATTTTTTCATCTGCGTCTCGTAAAGCCTGAGAGAAATTAAATGTCTTCTCTCTTCTTTGCCATATAATTCAAATTGTTTCATTTTGTCTATGAAACTTAGAGGAATTGAGAGTTCGTAGTAGCATCTAAATATAGTTAACTCTTCTGGAGGCTTTGGAAAGCTTACTTCTGGGCCCTAAATTATAGAAAAGTACTAAATACTAAGCAAGAATATTGGGGAAATGTAGTTTGCTCTATGAGCTATCGCACTGATCATCAAAGAGGAATAATAATTACATGGATGAATGCTCCATTTATGAAGACAAAATGCAAATGACTATATGTATGTTTTAGAAATAAATAAGAGAGGTCTTAGAATGGTATATTATTCTGTTGTGGCTGCCATAAGAAAATACTATAGACTAGGTGGCTTAACAACAAAAATTTATTTTCTCACAGTTATGGTGGGTAGAAGTCCAAGATCAAGGAGCCAGCAGGGTTGGTTTCTGGCTTGTAGATGGCCACCTTCTTGCTATAGCCTCCCAGAGGGAGGGGGAGAGACAAACACAGAGGGTGTGGGGGGCAAGGAGAGAGAGAGATATCTAGAGTTTCTTCTGTTTATAATGCCATCAGTCCTTTTGGATTAGGGCCCTTACCCTTATGACCTCATTTGTCCTTCATTATATCCCCAAAGGCCCTATTTCTGAAAACAGTTACATTTTAGGTTAGGAGTTCAACATATATATTTTAAGGGGACCTAATTCAGTCCATAACAAATGATAAGATGAGGGAAAACATAAACATAACCCAATCCTGTCTTCTTGAGTCATGCCTACCCTGTGTTGTCAGATTCTGGGACCCTCGTTCCTGTCACTGAACACTCCGAGAGCAGAGGATGATGCCTAAAAAGGGGCTCAATAAGCGGGGTTTGCTTTTCCCAAGTTTTGAGTCTGAAATTTTGAGCACATCATTTTACCTGCATTTCCATTTTCATTCCAGATATTCTTGGTTGTATTGATTCTGAATATAAACGTTTCAATCATTTACACAAAAATTGACGTACTATGTTTTTACTGAAAATATGTATTCCCCCAATGAACTCCATTAAACCAATTTCACCTTGTTTCATTTAAATATTTCCAATTTATTGCATGTTGTCTTCATTGAAATAATTTTCATCAGGATAAATTATTTTTTGCGGAAATTTTAAATATTTATTTGTTGATTGTTTCTTCAGAGCATATCAACTTTTATAAAATACTGCTCTTGTAAGTTCCCTTTAGTGTCATTATTTTAACCAAGTACTTTTTCTTTGTGTTAAAATGTCTCAGTGCAAATTATGTCTGAGTTTAATCCTCTCATTAGTTTTTAGCCAATAAAATTTTGTGTGAAATTTCACCCATTCTTATTTTGCTATTGATTTTATAACTTGTACCAAAACTAGTTTCTTCTAAGTCTTAAATTCGTAGATTACAATGTTACCAAAAAGATGCATTTCAGTTAGTTATTTGGCTTATAGAATTTGTTATTGACCTAAAGTTCTCCAGCAAAGCAAAGAAGGTTGAAACTGGTTTTACCCTTACTACGCCTAAAATTGTTGGCAATTCCAAAATATTAAGATGAGTGACAACCACATGAAATTTTCCATAATTAAAACAAATAGGAATGTTTGGCTATTTTTACTGTTTATGAACAAGCCAAATTGGCAAGATTTTGGAATGTAGTTTGGCTACATCTATTTAAAATAAAAATGAACACTATGATCCAGCAATTCGATTTCTAGGAATCTCTGTATAGATCTGATATGTAAGTTGGTAAAAATGTATAGGAAATATTATATTTAATAGCAAAAATTCAGAAATCACTTGAATACCCATCAGGCTAAGAAAAGAAAAATCAATTGGTCAATTTATCTCACCTGTGCTATTCAAGAAAACAAGTAAATAACTTGAGTAAATTGCTTTTTGTTCCTTAAAATTGAGGGCTCTGATACTACATTGCTCTAACACTGGAATTCACAGGTATCATCTTCACCAGCAATAACTAATATTTGTTTAGTGCTTAGGGTGTACTAGTTTTTCTCATGTATTTTATTATGAGATCATTAACATAATGGCAGTAGACACATAAATGCCTAAATGCCAGGTATTAGTCAAAGCACTTTACATCTATTGATTTATTTAATTCTCTCAATATCCCTCTGAGAGAGATACCATTATTGTCTCCATAAGGAAACTAAGGCATAAAGGTATTAATTTAGTTATCTAAGGTCATATAGTTGGTAAATGGATTTAAATCTAGGCATTCTGAATATAGAGCTATACTCTTTACCTGTATGCTATATCACCTTTAAAAAAAAGTCGCACACCAGAAGCATTATTAACAGTCTAATGTTCAAAGAAGAAAACAGAGTAACTACAACCCTGAAAGACTGATTGAATGAATGAGGAATAAAGAATCACTGGGATATTGTCCTTGTGATTTATTGAAATATGGGGGGGAGGGGCAGAGAGATACGACGGCCCAAACCCATGTGACTGGTAGATTTTCACATCTCCTGATTGCTGTAACCTGAAGACAAAGGCTATGTAGATATGCCGTTGGTTCCATTTAAGTGGAATAAAAAGCTGGAATTGCACTCATTACACAGTAGATTTGAATTGAAATCATTTTGTGATATAATGAATAATAACTATTTCTTGGGATCTGTTCTGCTGCAATTTTAGCTACTCTTCAATAATGACAAGTAAGATCATTTTATATAAACAAGAATCTTAATGCTAAAGTATGGAACTGCTGCATCCCAGTATAGATAATATGGTAAAGGGGAAAGGGGAAGGAGCATGACCTATGTTTATTGACTATTGTATACCCAGAACCTAGATCCGTGTCGAAGGAATGAAGGAAATAGTTGCAATCAAGAACAGTTCATTGGAAAATAAAATATGTTGCAAGAACCATACACTGAAGAAAGACAGCTTTCTTACCATCAAAAAGACTTTTGTGATTCTAACTCCAAATGAATGTAGTCAGACTTATCGCTGTCACCCCTGGCAGATAGATTCTCAGTACGAAATCATGATAACTCTTGTTCATTTATTGTAAGTACAAAAAAAAGTCCATCAATGTAGAATTATTCAATATCATTGGATTAGGACACTGAGTATTTATTTTTTCATAAAGTTCTACTTCACTTTTTAAGTCATTTAACAACTATATTCAGTCATAATTATGAAAATATTTGTTAATCTGTATTTCATAAATCCTTAGAGGTCTGTTAGGAAACGGATAACATGACATTTTTCTAATTACTGTTGAAAAACTTACATTTCACTATTAAACGTTTTGATAAAATTTGCTAACGTGGACTTTGTTTTCACTTCACAAGAACAATGTATAAGCTTTGTATTAAAGAATCATCCATTCCAGAACACATTTTATCCTTATTTGTTGACATAACTCTGCTATCAATAGACAGCAAAGATGTTTTCTTATAAATAAAGGGAACGTTTTCTTATAAATAAAGGTAAGATTTTTGGAGTTAGAATCACAATTTATGATTTGAGTAACAACAATCTTAAATAAATTAGAAATTAATTAGGCACTCACCTTCTTTCTGATCTGCCTTGCATATCTGACGCTGCAGCCAAGGCTTGGAGTCAGGCCTCAAGCTGCCCACATGAGCACGAATTTGATTCCCAATGGAGTATATTTTTCTTTTTCTTTTTCTTTTTTTTAACAGCAGGAAAGGAAGAAAGCAAGAAGGACAAAAAAAAAAAAAAAAAAAGCCCCTACAGCTCTATGGAATGTGGCTTCTTGGTAACCTCTGTGTTCCTCTCTCACTATTCTTTCACTTCAGTTCAGCCAGACTGGCCTCTTCTTCTTCCTCTAACACCAGGACTCTGCACCTTACAGATTTGCACAGTTGAGCTCATAGAAGCAGAGACTGGAACAGTGGTTTCCAGGGACTGGGCAGTTGAGCAAATGAGGAGACGCAGGTCAAAGGGCACAAACTTTCAGTTTTAAGATGAAGAAGTTCTGGTGATCTAATATACAGCGTGGTGACTATAGTTAATCACACTGTATTGTATACTTAAAATTTCCTGAGAGTAGCTCTTAAATGTTCTCACTATACACAAACACATACACACACACTCAGTGGCAACTACTTGAGGTGATGGGTGTGTTAATTAATTTGATTGTGGTCATCATTTCACAATGTATGTGTATATCAAATCATCGTGTATACCTTAAATTTATACAATTTTAGTTGTCAACTATATCTCAATAAAGTTGGAAAATAAGGGGGGAGGGTCTTGGATTCTGAGCATTGGCAAGACTCTGGAGATCTCTTTATGTTTTAAAGTCCAGTCACCAGTTTTCTAAATCATGGTAGACTTCTCTCCACTGCATGGCACAGATGCCAGATTTTTGTATCATTAGCTATTTCTCTTTGCTCTCCAACCTGAATTTCTGCATCTTTCAACATCTCTCTCCATCTTCTGCTCTGCCCTGACCTTCAGGAGTTGCAGTGTACTTGGCTTAAGTTTCTGTTGCCCTTCCACGTGTGCCTTGCATGACCACGTGACTTTTCAGGCCCCTGTGGATGACTTGGCTCAGCCTTGGTCCCTGATTCTTGCTTCAGTGGACTGTTGATGCACATTCAGGAAGGACTTTGAGCTTTTGGGGGGTAAGGATACAGTGATCAGTTTCAGTTCTCCGTCCCCACCCTTAGCTTATCCCATGTACACAGTGTCAGCTCTGTGGGAAAGAATTCATGGGTGTGGGGACAGATTTTCTCTATTTCTATTTTGGGTTCTAATGTATCATACAGGCCCAAATGCAAACATTAAACATTCATTAAAAGTACGTCTGGGTATCCTTTATCTCAATCTTTGGCAGGTTTGCTCTTTCTCCCAACATTCCTCAATGGCTGAGGCCAGTCATGTGTCTTATTTATTTTTGGATTTTCATTTATCTAGGTTTCTTAACATTCCAAAATCTCTGATGGTTTTTCAAATTATGTTTTTATAGCTTATTCAGAATATTCTTGTTATTAGGTGGAGAGTGATGGTATCTTGGGATTGTCTGCCTTTTAACTGGAAATAAAAATAACTCCTTGGTAAAATTTTCATTTTCTTTTTGATGAATTCTCAGAGTAGTTTTGAAAAAAGTTAATGCTATTAAAATGGGAAGTAGTTTTAATTCTCTTTTATACAAAACAATATTTCATCATGTGTATATGAGTTGCTGAAAATGCAGCGATGGGTCACCTGCTTTTCTTTACGAAATGACTTTGTATATTGTTAAATGTGGTCACTGTAATGTAATCTTTTTCAGTGTTTACCCATTTTTCTTTGTGGCACCCATTTATATATTAAGACAGCTATACATATGCTACATAATAATTCTGAATTTTGCACACTTAATTAATTTTGAATATCAAGTCACCTTATGGCATTGGACTAACATTTGTGGAAGTTGCTATCAGATGGCAATGCTAACTTGGAAATATCTATAGTAGCTAATTATAACTTTTTTTTTTATTTCAGCATATTATGGGGGTACAGATGTTTAGGTTACGTATGTTGCCCTTGCCCCTCCCCAAGTCCGAGTTTCAAATATGTCCATCCTTCGGGTGGTGCGCATTTCACTCTTTGTGTATGTATATACCCATCCCCTCTCCTTCCTTCTCCCTCCCCCCTCCCCCCTGCCCAACATCCAATAGATGTTATTCTCATATGTGCACTTATGTGTTGATCAGTTAATACCAGTTTGATGGTGAGTACATGTGGTGCTTATTTTTCCATTCTTGGGATACTTCATTTAGTAGAATGCGTTCCAGCTCTATCCAGGAATATACAAGAGGTGCTATGTCATGGGGTAGAAAATCATTATAGCCCAAGATAATAAACACCTTGTTAAAATATAACCAACCATTAATAAATTGCCTTTTATAGAGGAGT
>CAUYSK010118909.1:0-31392 GCA_963575035.1 Avahi laniger | reverse complement strand
AGTGCTAGGATTATAGGCGTGAGCCACTGCACCGTGGCCGTATATCCCCTGTTCTGCTACCTGTTGTTCTTACTTGTGGGGAATCCTTTTGTTCCTTTTATCCCTACCCATCCCTGCTGTGCCCCTTGTCATATGGAGTGTGGGAAGTATTGTTAGTCATGTTTTAAATAAGCAAGTTTGCCTTTCCTCTGTATTGAAGAAATCTTCATTAAAAAAAAAACCAAACTGTGGGGCTGGGCGCGGTGGCTCACGCCTGTAATCCTAGCACTCTGGGAGGCCAAGGCGGGCAGATTGTTTGAGCTCAGGAGTTCGAAACCAGCCTGAGCAAGAGCAAGACCCTGTCTCTACTAAAAATAGAAAGAAATTAATTGGACAACTAAACTTCTATATAGTTCTAAAACTATATAGAAAAAATTAGCCGGGCATGGTGGCGCATGCCTGTAGTCCCAGCTACTCGGGAGGCTGAGGCAGAAGGATTGCTTGAGCCCAGGAGTTTGAGGTTGCTGTGAGCTAGGCTCACACCATGGCACTCACTCCAGCCCAGGCAAAAGAGTGAGACTCTGTCTCAAAAAAAAAAAAAAAAAAAAAACTGTGGCATTTAGGCACCAAATCTTAAAAAGACCTATAATTTATCTGTTGCGTTTATTATAGATTGTGTCCAGGAATACATTTATCTTGTTTGAGTCTCCAACAAGAGTTGGTCAAGAAAGCCTGGTAGTAGAATTGTCCTTCCTATTTTGAAATATATGACTTCAAATTATGCCTTCGCATGCATACAAAAATCTGCAGTGTTAATTCAGGCTCTGTTCTAATCACTAATTATTTTTTGTGTTTTTCCAGTAAATTTGTATATTCTTGTAAAATTTTGACATAAAGAGTATGCTTATTAAAATGGAAAAATACTCGTTATCAAAGGTATTATAAAATATTAAATGAAAGTAGATAGAGCTTGTGGTACATTAATTAATAAATTTTATATGACATAGACCAAGGAAAAACATAAAATTATAAAGTAAATAAATAAAATTAATTATTAACTTCCACAAACAAGTATGTTTATGTAGAAGCATTTTTACCTACTAAAGTTTAGAATAATTTCTGGATCAAGATAATTTATGGCGATGCCTTTCAAAGAGTCCAATTATCTTGTAACTAATACAACATAAGATGAAATTAATCGACTTTTACCTACAGTGAGAAAATTCAAAAGCCTTGGCTTCATAGACTAAATATCTGAATAAATTACTGAAATAGTACAGCAAAATAAGAGCACAGGAGACACTGCTACAGATACTCCTAAATTACAGTGATTGTTATTAAGCATCAGTATCAGTTTCTGTGAAAATACGGTATGCTGTATGTAATTTATACAGATGACGCTGATGATAGATTCTACCAATTGGCAGTAAACTCAGGCTACAACTTCCATGATGGAATGGGTAAGGAAATTGCTGGTCTGTGTGAGTTGGATTATTATAATAATATGTGCTTCCCCACACCCCACAGAGTGTATGCTGCTTTTTGGGTTCAGAGTTTGGTGTTTAAGAATAAGATATTTGAAGATCTAATTATAGGATAATTTTATCGATTAAATAGAAGCAATTCTCTGAGGTTAGAATTTTGGATTTAGTACTCTTAATACAATAATCATATTCAGTTTACCTATTTGTTGCTAGACAGATATCCAGACTTCATGTGACTCATTATGACAATTATATATCAAGAAATTGGAAAAATAATATAAGCTGTTGGTGATACCCTCAAATCTTAATGTTTTAAATAGGGGAGAAGGTGAAGCAAGCTCAGAACTTAGAGGAATAGATACAATATGTTGTAGAAAAAAATACATTGACACTTGCAAAAGAGAAAGGTGCTATTTCTATAGTGTACTTAAGTTCATTGAGTTTTTACAGTGAATAAATTGGAATTGAGGACTTATTCATGCAAATAGTCCCATCAAAAGTCCTGTTGTGGAACACAGGCTGTTTAGAGGAGAAATACTGATTAGAAATCACTTGTGTTAGCTGGTAAGCATAAGGAGAAAAACTTTGGTAGCACAGTTTAATGAATAGTGCAAGCACATTTAAGTGGATTGTGACGCTTTATCTTTTGCTAAATACCCTACAGCAGTGGTCCCCAACCTTTTTGGCACCAAGGATTGGTTTTGGTGGAGTTCAGGTAGTGATGTAAGCCATGGGGAGCAGCTGGAAATACAGATGAAGCTTTTCTCACTTTCTTCTCACCTCCTGGTGTGCCCTCCCCCCCTTCCTAAGTCCTAAGTTTCATGGAGGAGGCTGGGGAGTTGGGGGTGGGGGGGTTGCAGAGCTCTACAGCCCAGTCCCTAACAGGCCATGGACCAATACTGGTCTAAGGCCTGGGAGTTGGGGACTGTAGCCCTACAATAAGCATAATTTTAGCGTGTGATAAAAAATTTAATGTATTTGACACACACTGAAATTCTGACTTTAACTAGTTATACATATTAGGGTATGTTTTTGATAATTCAGAACAGATTGAATGAAGACTCCTATTTAAAAGTTGAATTTTAGGTGTTTTCTTTATTGGGTGGTTCTTAAAGGCATCACATAAATAAGTAAACTTTAGTTTGTAAACTGCTATTTACTTGGATCTCTATAGGAAACACTGTCATGATGATCTGACACGCTTTTTCAGAATACCTTAAAAAATACTAGTGAGAGGGGACGGGTATATACATACACAAAGAGTGCAATGCGCACCACCCGAAGGATGGACATATTTGAAACTCGGACTTGCGGGGGGTGAGCAAGGGCAACATACGTAACCTAAACATCTGTACCCCCATAATATGCTGAAATAAAAAAAAAATACTAGTGAGACAAAAACAATGAAGATGGAAAATATCCTAGAAATAGTGACATTATATAAAACTTTTGAATGGTTTTATTAATAGTTGGGAACAAATTGTGAATATATTGGCGTAGAAATAATTGCAAAGTAGAGCTACCACACTACCAACAAAAAAGTTATTTGAGGTAGTTGCCGGAAGCAGAACTTACACAGTTAGAAATGTTAAGGCTCTTCTTGAGTAAAAAAGAAAGTGAGCTTTTGGTTAGTAGAGCACTAGGTTTCAGAGTCGCTATAATGAAGTTTAGCTCAAGCAGGAATAATAGGACTTTATTGTCTTTCTAGTTTAGGCCTAATAATACTTGCATGTGGATGGCCTTATTCAGCCATGCACTGGGACAGAACCAGGACCCTAGGCTCCCAATTTTGTTCTTTGGTACAGGGCCATTGTATTTCAGTAAATAGAGGGTTTCTTTCTCTTCTTAGACATCTAAACAATGGCAATAATTTATAACTAACTGCTCTTCGTTATGTTGCAGAGGCAAATTGCGCAGAAAATTATGGATAATTTTAAAAAGATGAAATACAGGTGGCTCATCTAAAACAGACTCCAATTAAAACCACATTGTATTAAATAGAGCCTGCTTTAGATAGGCTCCTCTTCATGCTAAATATGAATGAAGCAACAATTTTAGGTATAATAGCTGGTATCTGGATTTTAATATGATCAGTTCTCATGCTTCAGGGCCCAAATATTACCAGCTGGTATTAAGAAACCTACCCTCCTATAAGACTCAATTATATTGTTTTCCCCGAGTATTGCATTAGGAATTGAGAAAGTAGCTTTTATGGGGTATAGACTTATGCATAAAAGTTAGTGCTAAAATTTGATTGTTGTCAAAATTTACATCACATTGTCATATCTGGAATCTTGTCAAATGCATTATGCTATACCTTGGGATGGTGTCTAATTCAAACATATGGCAGCATGTACCCAATATCATGGGTGAGCAAAGGTGTATTCTATACCTGAGTGTACACAGTGTTGTGGCTTATGTAAAATGGCTATACCTGTCACCTTATCAAGAGAATAATTTTTCTAAGTTTTTCATGGTCTGATATGCTAACATTGACAATTAGCCATGCCTTGCCAAATGGCTCTCTTTAATAATGATTTCATCAATTTGGCAGAAAGTGACTCTATAAAATGATTTTCAAAAATGGTGCTTTTACATGTGCAGATTCTTTTTCATCTTAGTCTTTCTCTGCTTAGTCCAAAAGGCATCCAAGGCCGTGCCTGTTTTTCTGTTTGTGCTTTTAAAGAAATTATTACCTAATGTGAGGGATCCACAGAAGTGACCTCCTAGGGCCGAGGGAGCAGGACTGTTTATTCCTGAGTTCTCAGTGCCTAAAACAGTGCTTGGCACATAGATAGGGTTCAGGAGGAACTAGCTCCGCCTGTCACACACAGGATGAAAAGGCGTAGCCCTGACCCTTGTGGTATATGAAGATTGAGCAGTTCTCACTGTTAAATTAGGCGAAGGGAAAGCTCTTTAAAACAGACCAGACCCTCTGTGATTTCACCCTGTTTCCTTCTCTGGACTCCACTCTCATCTCTTGCGTGGCCTTATTGCCCCAGCAGCCCAGATTGGCTTGTAGTTCTCTGCTCATTCCAGACTGTTTCCCCTCATGGAGCGTTGTTCCATGTTGCTCCTGTTTTTCCCTAGTCCTAATCTTGCCTGGTTGGCTAGTAAACATGTATTTAAGCTTCATTTAGTCCTGCTTTTTTCCTAAAGTAGTTCTAAAGCCCCAAATGAGTGCATGCCCTCTTCTGTTTCCCTGGAATGCTCTGTGTGTTTCTACTATTCATCTGTACAGTATGTTAAAATTATTTGTATTTTCTCTTGCAATAGATGTTTTTTTATGTCAAGAAGCTTCTCTTTATATTTGTTCAAACCCAAACACTGGACACATGTTAGACCATGGTAATTCGTCAATAAATATTTTCCAAATGAGGGTGCATACCAGCCCTCTCAGAAGTTGTAGAATGAAAAACTTTGAATGCTTCTTTAACATGAAATCGTCTCCTTTACTGGATGTGATTGTAAGTCCCTTATTACAAGAGTATGATCATTAATCTAGTTATTTCTGCCATGGTTCAACCAGGATAAGCATATTTAACAGATTTGCTCTGTTGCATTTATCCTATTATAAGATCATATACTACTCCAGTGCCCCTGGATTGTGTTCTTCAGGGCAGCTGCTGTGTTATGGGGCAACGGGATGGTGATTCAGTGGTGGGTATGGGTTTTTATTTTATGGAAGTTCTTTGGCAATTAGAAGTGCTATTTAGAGATATTAGGTATTATTTTTATTAGAAAGGTGAAGATTTAGATCTTTGGTTTGTTAATTATGTAAACTTTGAATTAACAAAGGCTAGTTTGTAGCTCAAATTATGAAAATATACTCTTGGGCACGCGGGGGAGGAGGGTAAGTAAATTCATTATTTGTCTTGAGATTTTACAAAGAAAACACACACACATGCACAAACCATAAATGTAGATTTTAAAGACTTGTTTAAACTAATCTTTGATTTTTGAGAAAAGCTCCTCATTTTTATAATATACAAGTTTTCAAGTGTAACTACTAGTGAGGACCAGAAATCTAGATTTCTTAACAATCAGATTTGTCACATTGTGGGAGTAGGGGGAGGAAAAATCCTGCACTTTTTTCTTATTTTTCCTATGTGTAATTTATAATGCTAAATAAAGTTTAGAAGATATAGTTTAACAACAGTAAAACCATTGCCAAACATTGTTCTGTCCCTGCAGATGTTAATCATTTTAGGGTATTTTCGACTTCTCCTTTCTTTCTCCTGTATACATTTTAAAAATAAAAAGAGGATCATACTCTGTATACGGCTTCATAAGCTGCTTTTTGTTTATCAATATATTGTAAGTATCTTTCCCTGTTATTAAATTAATTACTGTGAGTTTTAATGATTTCATAGTAATTTCATGTTTTGTTCGACCATATTAGCTAGCTAGCTTTCTTTTTTCCTTCCTTCCTCACTCCCTCCCTCCCTTTCTTTCCTCCTTTCCTTCCCTTCCCTTCTTTTTGCTTTCTTCCTTCCTTCCTTTCTTTCTTTCTTTCTCTCTCTCTTTCTTTTTCTTTCTTTCCTCTTTTGACAGGGTCTCCCTCTATCATCCGTTCTGGAATGCAGTGGAGATCATAGCTCACTCGCAACCTCAAACGCCTACGCTCAAGCCATCCTCCTGCCGTAGACTCCTGAGTTGCTGGGACTACAGGTGTGAGCCACCATGCCCAGCTATTTTTTTTTTTTTTTAAGAGACAGGGTCTTGCTATATTGCCCAGGCTGGTCTTTAACTCCTAGGCTCAAGTGATCCTCCTGTCTCAGTCTCCCAAAGTGCTGGGATTATAGACATGAGCCACTGTGCCTGGCCTCAACCACATTAGCTCTTTCTTGATTTTATTGTGTAATTTCATAATCCAGTTTTAGACGTTTCCCCCTTAGATTAATATTCTTCCTTATATTTAACATGAACTAAGAGTGCTATAAACTCATCAGCATTCTTTTAAAATCCCATGTCTGTTTCTTTATCAGTGTGCTATTTTTCAAATCTGTGTTTTAGTTGAATATTTGAAATGTCTTGTTCTTCAGGCTTAAACACAGGCATACCTGCTTTTATTGTGCTTCGTTTTATTGCACTCTGCAGATATTACATTTTTTACAAATTGAAGCAGCAGCAGGGTTTGAGAGGATTGACTCCAATTTTAAAAGAAGTTCTGCTGTGGGTAAGATGCTATCAAACAGCATTGCATGATACAGAGAAATATTTTGTAAAAGGAAGAGTCATTTTATGTGGCAAACTACATTGTTTTCTTATTTTAAGAAATTGCCATAGCCACCCTAACCTTAAGCAATTGTCACTCTGGTCAGTCAGCAGCCATTAACATTGAGGCAAGACTGTCCACCAGCAAAAAGATTACAACTTGCTGAAGACTTAGATGATGGTTAGCCTTTGTTAGCAATAAAGTATTTTTTAATTAAGGTATGTACCTTTTTCTTTTAGACATAATGTTATTGCACACTTAATAGACTACAATATATAGTAAACATAGCTTTTATTTGTACTGGGATACTAAAAAAATCCGTGTGACTCACTTTATTGCGGTGGTCTAGAATGGAACCTGTAGTATCTCCAAGGTAAGCCTGTAAGTGTCCATCATTTGCTCTTTTACCATTATTATTAGTGCCATCAATCCTGCTGTCTGACTTGATCCAACTATAAGAATGGATGTGATTTCTGGATGTACCTTAAGTCACTTGTCTTGGTCCATCCCAGTTCTGAACTTCCCCAAACATACAAACATTAAAATTCATTTAGGAGGAATTTAAACCACGGGGCCAAGATTTTCTCTAATTAGTGTAGTGAGTCTTCTGACCATTTTTTGAGTGTTCTGTTGATGATAGCTTCACTCAAAACAAAAATTATTCATAGAATTGTGGTATAAACAAAAAGAAAAGATGTAGTGTTAATATAACTTTTAGATTAGATTATTGCTGAATAAAGCATCTTTACGACATTAGAGTAGTGTGTTTGGCTAAATTAGGCGATAAAGGTCAGACCTTTCCTGTAAGTCCTTATGTTTGACTTCCCTGTATTTAAAATATTTGTGAAAAATGAAGATAACTTCGCCATCATTTATTTATTTTTCTGGTTGAGACTTTGGAAAAGTAAAAAATGGCAACCCCAGGTATTTCATTTTTTCATAACAAGCCTGAGATGATACTTCAGGCACTGTATAAAAGCTACTGATCGGTTAATGACATTTTAAAAATTTCATTATTTATTGCCTTCACACACTACAAGGGTTTGAAAATCCTCCCATTTTTACTACATTTCTAAAAGTCCAGTGCTGCTGGACTTTTCTTTCCCTTTAACAGTAATGTTTTTTGTTGTTTTTTTTTTTTTATTTCAGCATAATATGGGGGTACAGATGTTTAGGTTACGTGTGTTGCCCTTGCCCCCCCTCCCCCCCTCAGTCCAGGTTTCAGATATGTCCACCCTATTGCGTGGTGCGCATTGCACTCTTTGTGTACGCATATACCCGTCCCCTCCTCCCTCCTCCCCCCTCCCCCTGCCCAATATCCCATTTGAATGTTGTTTCACAGAAAGGAAAAGTGCATTTGTGTAAAAATATCTGGGGCTTGCCAGAGAATTTTTTCAGAATGCTCTGTGGTTACAAATGAAGCTTATTGTTGTATAAATGGCAAGTTTAAATCATAGAAATTTTTTGCAGTAGCTTGTGGCATTAGTTGATAATCTGTGAATTGTTCTGGGTATGTGTTTGTGTGTGTTTGCATGTGTCAGCCTGCCTGTGAGTAGCTGGATCTTGTGCTGTTCTTCCTCCCCGCCTCCTACTTCTTGTTTAGATACATAAATATGCACAATTTTTAGTCTAAGGCAAGCCTGAAAAGGTGCATATGGAAGGATGAATGTGGGAGAGAGGTATATTCCTCTAATTGTTCTCTTGTGGTTGTTCCACTTGACAAAGTGACACCAATTTCTGAAAAGTTAAGTTTTTCGAATTTGTGGATTTTCTTCTCCAGTCTGTAATTTCTGAAACTTTCTCTAAACAAGATGGCTGGCACGTTCTGGGGACAGAGCAGAGACATAGAACAGAGACAAAGCCGCCCTGAGACGGCAGACACACTTATATTGCTTGTGGTTTTTCAGTACAGCTGCTTTCAGATGGGCCGGCTTGTTCTAAGCTGATTCCACTGCCAAAGCAAGACTGTCACACAGCTGGTAGTACTTACTGTACTTGCGGGAAAGTATGTGATTCATTAGTTGGAACCGTATGTTTTTCACCAGTTCTGGTCATGTTTTTGTTAGGATGTGGTAAAAACATAAGCAGGGGGTGAAGGGACAATGGAAACATGTGACTTCTTAAGGATTGGCCCCAACCCGTTATTAGCTAAATTGTACACCGTAAAATGTCCTCTATACCTCATAAGACAAATGACTTAATTTTTTATTCCTCAGTTGAGGTCATTTAGTCGTAAGTAGTAAAAATTATCAACACTGAGCTCTTTTTCTCTTTTTACTTTCTGTAAAATATTATGATCCGTTTAAACCCCAAATTATAATATGAGGAGAAGTCATGCAAGTAAAAGACATTAATTTGCTGAAAAATGCTCATGACGGGTGAAGAACTTTAACTGGAGTGAATTCTTGCTACTGATAAAATATGAGTATGGTATTACAGCTAATAAGAAACACTTCTAATACCACAGGGTGTGAGGAGAACAGTAAATGAGAGTTTCTTTGTCTACACATGATCAAGCAGACTCAAGTTGTATGGCCAGAGGAATGACAGTCTTTCAAGTCATTTTGGTGTCAATTGGCTTGTTGTCAGGGTGTCTGTATATAATGGTCAATCCTGGTATTGTACAGAACCGCTGGTATGAGCTGCATTGAATATCGGCCTGTTATTGGGTAGTTTTTTCGGCTTGTAAATATTTTACAACTGTACAGGCCTAACCATATGCTTTGGAAAATGAATACTGTCACTGCTGTATTGTGTTCTCTTTATGAAGGTATTTGTTTCAAAATTTGCATCCTTCTACTTCATTATTACACTGGTGATGTTTTACCTTTGTCCCCAGCTCCCATACCTGCTGTTGAGATAGGAGGTATTTTCTAAGTCTTTCTGGGTAAAATATTGGCAGATGATGGCTCTACCCTCTGACTCTGTTTTTCAGCTGTTCCTTTCTAGAGTTCTGCGCCATTCATGCCTCACCACATAGACTCCTGCAATTGCTGGACTCTGCAGAATTAGAACCAGGTCTGTCTCTGACAATTAGCTCGATTGGCTGCAGCATAAATAAAGGAATGCGCTCAGGGGCTGTAGTCTGTGACACGGTTTAACAGAGCGTAAAAAGGTGCATCTGTTCCGTGCCCAGATTCAGTCGCCTCACTGTCACTGGAAAGTTATCGACACGGAGACATGCCCATGCTGTTTGGTAAACAAGGGCAGGTATTAAATTAACTGGGCCGTGAGTGTGCAAAAGTGCTGCTTTATTAAAAGCCCTGCTATCTCGGCTCACTGCTGGGTGACAGGCAGTCGCTAGAGTATCTATTAAGATGACTCATGGCACTGAATACTTCAACACTCTGTCCTCACTTCCAGAGAGGACCATTGACCTTTGAGAGCCTGATTAGGGAGGGGAAAAAAGGAGAAAGAAAACAGAAGGCAGGGTGTATGTGCGTGTGTTTACCTTTTACAGTTGGTGGGCTAAGCTAGGAGGAGGTGAGCACTCAGCACCCCAGAGCCAAGTTTTAGTTTAAATTGGACTTCTGAATCCAGTACCAAATTGAAGCCAGTTTTTTGTTTTTGTTTTTTTCTGTTTTTCCTGCCTTTCTGCCTCACCCTACTCATGGCTGGTACTTGATTTGAGGTCTGAAATAATGAGGGGATTACCGTGTAAGCAAAGTTTCTCTCTGTCTACACTGGGTAGACAGCAAACCTCTTGAAATATACTTTCAAGAAATAAAATTAGACTCGTTATATTCTTTAAGCATTTGTTTGCCTTTGCACTTAATATTTTTAATGGAAAAAACACATTTTAAAGGTGTTTTGCATTCATTCATCAAATGTAATGATTTTTAAGATTTGTTTTTCCTGCAGCTCCAGGAACGCTTCACAGAATACATGTGTTACATGTATTGTCCTGTTGAGTTGTTCCTCATTTTCCTGGTCTTACCATTTTTGAGCAGTCTGCTTAGGATATACCAAGATCTGTAAGCAAACATCATAAGATAATTTTCAGTACACACATCTGTGCTAAAGAGACTGTTATTTCTGAAGAGTTCCTGCTCCCCTCCTGGTTGTGTTTCTTTTTAGGGCCCCCAACTAGCTCCTCATCCATTAGAACATTAGGTAATGCTAATGGTATCTAGCCCCACACAGCTTGGACCAAAAGTGATTCCAGTTGGCCATATTTAAATGCGAATGGCCAGAAGGTGCTATACATTCTCCACTGTAACTGGAAGTGCTCACCTTGGAAATCTCTCTTCTGGTGGTAGAGGCCCTTTGGTCCTCTTCCTGGAGATCTGACAGCCACACTTGCATTCCTGCTGTCCAGACTTATCTTTTATTGCTAGTTATCTTTATGTAGTGATGTCTGGATGTAGGAGTGGGATGCAACAAGGTGGGGGTTGGGAGGGTACAGAGGAAGCATCCTTTCTCATTGTTGCTCAGAGGAGAGGCTCAGACAGGAAAGTATCCCACTATCTGGAGAGTTAGTGATGCCTCAGAATCTCTTTATCTTTGTAACATCTCTGCTGTATGAAGTTTAATAAGCCATCTGTGCAGTTTTTAAAAAGCCAGTGGATTCCATTTCTCATTTGGTTCCCCCTCTCCTTGGCTCTGAGCTTTCACTCCCTATTTCCTTATTTCCCCCCTTTCTCCTTTCCTTTATCTCAGGGGAGTTCCTTGAGTAGCAAGACTGAAAAAGAGCTGAGGTTTATGTTAGAAGAAATTAAGGTTAATGATCATTGGCTCATTTTCATATTCTGTGGGTGTGGATGGAGGAGTAATCAGTGCAGGTGGCCCTGCCAGTTGGGAGTTTTTCTTTGTCATCAAGAAAATAAGGAGAGTGCAGGGATTGAATTACCACAACTATTTCAGGACTAAACATATTTCATTTCCCGATCGGGTCTGGTTTAAGGACACAAAGCTGACATTAATTTTATCCAAAGAAAGCACAGCAATTTTTTTTCGTTTTATAATTTGACTGAATGCATAGGGTAGATGCGTGTTCAAATTTAATTCTAGTATAATCTTACAAATAATTCTCTGAAAAGCAAAGGGGTTTTGATTCAGTTTGACAGTTTATGTTTCTGTGCCCAATTACCACTTAGTTATTGAATGTTAAAGAGCTGCTTTCTAAAATGTGCACTCTGACTGCACCAATTGGCTTCCCAGCTGCCTGCTATTTCATGTGAGGTGCTCTCTTCTAACTTTTTAGAGGATGTACACATTTAAAGTAGTTATGTTTAGCTAGCAAAGGAAGTGGGGGATTTGGTTAGGAAGTGCTTGTTGGCCTTGAAAAACTGTCTTGAGTGCATTCTAATTTCAGCCACATAAAGATCATTTTTTAAAGCAATATTTGTTGGATTAAAACAAAATTAAATGCTTAGGTATACTAGGGAGATAACCTTGATTTTAAAAAATATATGACTTCCATTTGGAACTATTTCTTAAAGTTTTTAATATGTTTTGAATATCACCACTGTAACTTTCTACAAGTGAGGTATTTTGATTCAGTACATGGAAAAGAAAGATTTTTGACCAGAGACAATAAAAGTCATTGAGGAAGAGTGTCAACACTTGCCATGCATGGTAGGTTTTGCTTTCTTAGCAGAATACAGCAGGCAGCTCAAGTGACCTGATCTGTTTTTAAAGCACAAGGTTTATTTGGCTGTTACAATGTGAGTATAACATTAATGATACTAATGTAAAATTAACTTTTGTGTTGTGTGAGCACTTTTTCTTCTTTCCACTTTTAAAATTACAAATATTTCTTGGTGTATGTATCTAGTTCTGTTGCCACAGTGAACATTTTTATAACTTTGTTTAGGCCATAAGAAGTTTGGTATAATCAGGTAGTTTGGCAAGTACAAATGAAGGTGGCTTTTGGTTTTCGTAGCCCTGTGGTATGAGTCCACATGCAGTTGAATATTGATTGTATGGCCATTAATATAAATACTTTGTTCGGCTTATTAATAACACATGAGAAGACCATGCCCAAACATTAACAGGGCAAGAATGTTTTAGTGGTTTCCGGAAGCTCCTTGTTTTGAAGAAATAAGGTTTAAAAAAAAAAAAAAAAAGGGTAGTTAAGAGTTTCGAAGTAGTTTTTAAAGAGTTTTAAAATATTTTACAAAGAAATTTAGTGTGTTTTAAGAAAGTCTTGACTAGGCTAAAACTTATTATTAAATGAAGTGATCTTTTGAAATCTATATGATTTCCAAGTTTGCCATTTAAACAAATTATGTTCTTTGTTTTAAGAAACATTTTAAAAGGGACAAACATACCCAGTAAGCCATTTTCTGAGGTAACATCATTTCTTGTGCTTTGCTTTGCTTTTTTTACTGAGTCCTTTTTTGCCTTGCCTACTACTGATAAGGCTTAAAACTGGCCTCACTAGGTTTTCTCGAAGGCTTTTGGTAAGATCCATTCACATTATGGCCCACATACATTAATATTAGCCAAGAAAAGAGCAACTGTGAATTAATGTAGCCTCATTTTACCATTTATCTGTTATGCATTGGGAGAATTTAAAAGAGCAAATAATTTAAACTAATGTTTTTCTTGCATGTAAGTTAGATCCTTAAAATCAGCTACATATACAGTGCTGTAATGTTGAAATTTTAAAACAGTCTGTTGAAAGGCTTTAGAAATGCTTTTACAGAGTGTGCTTGTTTAAGCTGTTATGATAGTTTTCTCTGCAGGCTCCTTAGCTATGACAATACTCTCCTACCCTATTCACTTGCACCTATCTGTTAGTGCTCTTTACTTTGGTCTTTGATTTCTTTCAAAAATTCCTCCTTTTGGGTACATAGAATATAACAGACTAAATCGATCATTCTTTTCTGCTAACTGTGTATCAGAATTTTAAACTCATCATGCCAGGAAATAATTCAGTCTGGTACAGTTCTTAACTCCTGAGTCTGTGCTGCACTTTGAATCTCTTAGTGCTGATCTGACTATTTTTTCTATCTCATTTACCGGGAATCTATGCATCAATGAGGGGTGTATGTGTGTTTTTACATACACAATAACATACTTTAACAAGGCTTTCAGTGAGCAATGATGTGCGGTTTAATTTTACCATCATTTTGGTAAAAATACATGTATTAAACAGATACCGAGTTTCTGTCTTGCATCTAATCTCCTCCTCCTGTTTTACATTTCCTTTCTCTGATTCAGGCAGCAAACTGATTTAAATCCTCAACATAACCTTTAAAATAAATGTTTATTCCTATCAAGGAACCTGCAGAATGAAGTTGTACGTGGTTCCTTAATAGTAGAGAAATAATAGCACATAATTAAGTATTTAAAGGGTCACCTAAAATTGTTGTTCTTTAGATATTTCATCCTTAGCCCTTTTGTAATGACATTACACTGCCAGTTAGTGTCAGTTGTGGGAGCAACAGACTCCTAAAATATCCCTCTCTGGGCCTGGCCACCCAATAACTATGTGAAGAGGTGTTTAATGAATTATCACAGAGCTAGGTATAACTGATGCAATCTGTGCAGCTATTGCTGTCAAAAAATTGTGCCTCCAAGAAGGATCAACCACATTATATATTGTAGTTTAAGATACACTCCCTTGGATTTAGTGAAGAAACCACTAAACCTTTTCTGAGATTTGGTAGGACATATCCTCTGGTAGCCTTACCAAATGGATTGCAATCAAGTGTATCTGTAATAGTGAGCTTGAATTCACAAAACAAGCAACTCAGTTCATTGCTTTATTAACCCACATCCATCTAGGGCATAGATGTTCTTTATGTATCATCTTGAGTTATTCAACAATGAAGGGATTCGTATGATTACTAACTTTGTCTACATTAAAGGCATTATACAAATACTGATAAAAACTTTAGTTAAAGTCATCAGAGGGAGTTGTAGGTTCTTAAATTTATTGACTAATGAATGAAACCTGTTTTCCTATTGTCCTTCACTACTTCTCTAGAGTAGGCCCAAATAAAAATGATCTCATGGAGTTTAGGAACGAAAGTGAGAAATAACTAGATAAAATTTTATAATTTTTGGAGCTGTAAAATTTGGGATTTGCATCCTTGATTTCCGTCCCTCTCATTTGAAAATGATGAGGCTCAGGATGTAAGAAAAAAGACCATGGTCATACAACAAACAAGAGATTGAAATAAACAAGAGTTCTAGTGTCTAGACCACAATTGTCCAAAACAAATAATAACGCAAGCCACATATGCAATTTAAAATTTTCTAGTAGCCACATTACAAAAGTAAAAACAAATAGGTGAGGCTGGGCGTAGTGCCTCACGTAATCCCAGTGATTCAGGAGGCCAATGCAGGAGGATCGCTTGAGGCCAGGGATTCGAGAAAAACCTGGACAACACAGTGAGACCCCATCTCTACCAAAAAGAAAATATTAGTCTGGTGCGGTGGTGTACACCTGTCATCCTAGCTACTTGGGAGACTGAGGCAGATGGACCACTTGAGTCCAAGAATTCAAGGTTACACTCAGCTGTGATCATGCCACTACACTCCAGCCGGGGCAACAGAGGGAGACCCCTGTTTCAATAGAAAAGCAACAGGTGAAATAGATTTTAACAATATATCTTATTTAAGCCAGCATATCAAAAATTATCATTTGCATGTATAATATAAAAAAATATAATCAGTCTGAATGTTTATTGAGAAATTTTACATTCCTCTTTTCATACTGAGTCTTCAAAATCCAGTGTGTGGTTTACACTTTCAGCACACCTCAATTTGGACTAGCCACATTTCAAGTGCTCAATACGTACATGTGGCTAGTGGCTACCATATTAAATGGCTTAGGTATAGATACCAGTCCAGTTTTCTTTCCACCATAGCAGTGCAGTAGCTTTTAAAGTGTTGACTTGGATTTTTACAATCCTTAGTTTGATTAATTTAGGAGACTTGGTGACTACGATATACTAATGAAAAAGTAACTGAAACTTTGGGATTACAAGTTTTTGATAGAAGCACATTGCTTAGAAATCATCTTTCTCATCAACATTTTTGATTCCTTGGTAAATGCTAAGCAATACCTCAAACAAGTAAATATTTTGAAGTTATTTGTTAACTTTCTTTCCTCACTTTACCCCCCATGAAGCCATACTTTCTCAGTTTTGCTAACCACAGACACAGTATAGGCAGTGTTATGGGAGAGATAATGTCTCTGTTTCTTGTTTTGGAGGCTGAAGGCAATATATCCTGGCGCTGCCCTGAGCTGAGGCTGTCCACCATCTGTGTGAGGAATTCACAATCCCAGACAAAAGAAATTGGCAAAGTCTTCCCTCTGTCTGCTCTCCAGATCCTCAAGATAGCCATAAAACACCTGGACAAAATCAGCAGGTGATGGCAAGGAAAGGAGAATGATCAGTCACAGGCGTTGTTGAATCCTTTGAACATTACTTATGGCCTGGACATTGCTGTCACCAGGCACAGTTTGATCTTGGGTGAGTTTTCTGGAAGAGCTTTAGTCTCTGGCTCTGTGACAACAGTGGAACCAGATAACATTGCGGATAGGGGAGAAAAGAGCAAAGTCCGAGGCTTCCCTGCCTTAAGGTATGGCAGTTCCAGGAGGTGTTACCTCTATGTGTGAAAGAACATCCTCCAGAAATAAGTCATATCACCAGATGCATAACGTGTGCTCTTTAGATCAGCATTCTTACTGTAAACCTGCTAAAGGGCTTAAAATATTTCCTCGTCTACTTATAATTCATAAATTATTCTCAGAATGATCAGCATTGTTCATATGATCTCTTATTTTAATATAGTTTAAAATCTATTTTCTGAACTTACACTGAAAAACAAGAGTTGGCATTATGGTATCTATAAGCTTTTAAAAATCTTTTGTTGTGATAGCCTACATATCTGTACAATTTGTGTCCCTGAGACCTCTCTGTACCAGTTTGTTGGGTAAATGTAGCACTAAAACCTTCAAAAAGGTCACTTAATTTTATTTTTTCAGCATATTCATTTTATGTCACATGGCTTGCTTCCATATCTTCTGTTTTGATACTCTATGTATAAGATTCAGTGGGTACTAAGACGTCAGTTGGGTTATCTGAAATTTTTATAATACCATGTGGTGGCAGAATAGCATATCATAGAGTCTGGTAGGTAAAGGGCACATTTTTAATGGACCAGGAATTTCGCCATAAGAAAGGGCACTGTTGCTAGTAGAAGCTCTGAGCAAAGTCCTTACGCTGTTTCCTCTTCATCGGTCAGTAAGAGTTTAATACAGTGGTATTTAGTTTTGTTTGTCACTGCCTATTTTCAGGGTCATATTTTAGCTGTGATCTTCATTTCCAGTGAGAAGGCTAAACCAAAGCAGAAGCTGCCCTGTTTAATTCAGAATTATCCTCTCTCCCTTTGGCTCTGTCTACAAATGTAACCCTTTTTCATATAAATGGCGTCAAGCTTCATTGAATTTAGCTTTGTCTTGTTAAGTACATTAATGCTGTGTTCTGTCATTCATTACATGAGAATTAGTTGTCTATTAAAAGTGGGGGTTTTGTTTGGAGCCTGATCTTCATGGGAAGAAGGCCATACGTGGCTTAATTTCCCGAGTGCGTTGAACGCTGGACTTGTTTATCTGTGACTTGTTATATGCCGCTGAAAGTGTCATGTAAAATACTGATTCTACCGTTGGGAGGCCCACCTTATTTTAAGCAAGGAAACCTAAAAGAGAACAACACTTAATCACCTTCCTTTTTGAAAATCCCCTTTCCCCCATGTATTTTTGTCACATTTTTTAGTGATCTATACAGCGTCCTTAGAGTGTGTTACAGAAAGTGTTAATATCTTAGAGCAGCAGTAATAATAATCCTTTTACTCAGGGTAATCATGTGCTAATCCACTGGTAAGTCAAAAGTATTAGATCATTTGAAATTCATTGTGTCAGCTCAGTTGAAATAACTGGTATGGTGCTATAAACATTTAGAGAAAGGGAGTCTTTGAACCCAAATAATAATGTCAAATAGTTTGTTAGTGTTACATTCTCATGTTTAAGGGTTTCATAAGCTCAATCCATGGACAAGAGCATTTCAGTTTATATCAGTATGCAATATATTTTTTTAACTGAAGGTTTATTTTTATTTTGTTATTTGGGGAAAATTTCTTTTCTTCTGGCATTTATGGACTGTTTTTATGGTACAGTTTTTACTTTGCAATCACAGGAAGCCTGATGTGCCAGATGAGTGCTTTTTCAAATTTTTTTGTTTTGTTTTAAAGAAAACTATTCTTGTTTTTCTAAAGCATTATGTTGGGCTTGAGTTTTCTCCTTGCATAGTATCTTTCATATTCTTGGGGAAAACATTGATGATACACATATTTATTTTTCAGTGAATATTTTAACTGGAAAATTTCGTTTCATATTTTCCCTTTCCTTCCGATCAGAGCAACCCTTTCTTTGGAATTTTTGTAATCCATTTGAATTATTCTTTTCCCCTCTCTCATTCTAAGGCCCCAGTTGACCTAGAGCCCTTGTAAGATAAGATTACTTGTTTTAGTGCTCTTTGCACCCAACACATGGTAGATGTTCAATAAAAAATATTTTCAATTGCTTCACTTATAAAAGTGCTGGGAAATTTGGTAACTTAATTAAAGCTGTTGCCATGTCAGTATATGAATATTTTTGGTGATGAATCATTCTCTTTTCTTCTTTCCTGAAAATCAGTTGAATTTTGGAGGAGCTCCTTTCTTTGGAGCCTGCAAGTATTATGCTCCACCTTTGTGAGACTACTCAACTGTTAACAAGGCTTGTGTTAGAGCTTCTCAGAAAAGACACCAGCCCAATTAATTTTGTTTTCTAAAAATGCATAACTTTACTTAAGTAATTGGGCAGTCATAACTCATGTAGAAAGGATGAATATCTGCCCTTTCTGGACCTCATGTTCTCACTCCTTGCTTCAACCCAATCTCTGATTTGTAATTTCAGAGAATTTGTAGGTGCTCTAATCCCAGGGTTTATTAAGTACTGTATGCGAAATTCCACTCCTCCTTTTGAGGATGAAATTTACAGACCTTTTTGCTAATTGCATTCTATAAATAAGGAGAGAGCCTGGCACATTATGTTCAATATTGTGTCTCAAGTCCACTGCCACGTTCCAGGTGGCTTGCTTTCTTCTGGGTCCTCCCATGAACAGATCCTGGTAATGAAAAGGTTCATTATTTAAAAAGCTTTCTCTATGCTGTTATGGAGTGAACTGAAATCTATGTAGCTGAAATTTGGGCTAGAGCGAAGAGATGTTGTTGAATGCAACCTGGGCATTTTTAAGGCATAGCCGAGCTCAGAGAATAAGGCAGCCAGATGGTCTCGTTTAAAAAATCACAGAGGCAGTGTGGCTAACCAGCAGAGAATCAACTCCTCATGGCCCTAGACATCTCAGGGAGTGGTTGGGCAAGATAGGCCCCAGAGAATTGGCCTCACTATTAGGGTAGCTAGCAGTCCACTTGGTATGGGATTGGGGATTCTTGATGGCATTCTTAGGAGCCTGTCTATTAAGGGTGCACTTCTTGGAATAAGTGGCCCTGAAGGTTGCTTTTGAAAATGATACTTCACTTTAGAGATTAGTCCAGGCATGGCTTTACTACCATTGTTCAGAAAGGACAGCATGGCACAGTAACAAAGAGCATCGGCTATGGGGCCAGGATGCTTAGGTTTGAATCCTGTTTCTACCATTTGTTCTGTCTATGTGATAATGGACAGGTTACTGAAGGGCGTATATGCCCAAGTTCCTCATCTGTGAAGTGGGGATAATAATACCCACATCCCGCATAGCTTAAGTTAATTGTGAGGATCACATGAATTTATAGTGTCTAGAACAGTGCCTGAAATAAGAGAAGTAAAACATACATGTTTGAGTAATAAAATAAAACTGGGTACTGAGAACTGCTGATGCTTCAGAAAACCATTAATGAAACCTAGGCCCTGGAACCTGACCCTTTAGTAAGGCCAAAAGGTTTTACTAATCTGCGTGCCCACCAAAACCATACTTCTGTGTCTTGTACTTAGAATCTCCTGTAGATAATTTCATGGGTTTTTTCCTCCATGCATAGGTAAAGCTTGGAAGGCATGGCTCTTGAAAGGCTTTGTGGGGATTCTCTGGAGCGAGAATATGGGCTGAGTGAACTCTACGTTGAGCTAGAAATCAGGCTGGTTTCATAATCCTTTTTATATTCTGCTTTGCTTTCTTTGGGTTATACATTCTTTCTTAAGCATAATATAATTTGTCATAGAATGATGTTTTCAGTTGCATTTTTTAAACTAAAATTATTAACCTTCAATTTACATCTTGCTAAGAAGATATATCTGATTGTCAGTTTTAGTTCAAAAGCAGGCAACTCTTAATCCTCAAACCATCCTTTTGTTGGGGGGTGGGGTTATAGAATAAGCACCTCGTTTTGAATGCAGTGCCAAGATTAAAGCAGGCTTGATGACAAACTGAAGTTCACATTATCAGTGATCATCATGACCCCATATCAATTTCCATATTCTCAAACGCATTATATGGTTGTCTGAATAGTTGCTAAAGATTTTCCAACGCTGTGATATAAGCCTTTCACAAATTACGTGTTGTAATTCACAAAACCGGGTTTCATATAACCTGTAGCAACTGTTTTTTATGTGATTCCTCAAAGATGTAATAATACTTGCCCAAGTGACAACTAGGACAGAATGGTTCAAGTCAAGGGGAAAGAACATACTATGAAATGCTAGTGAGAGCCTCCTATGAAAATCCCCGCGTGTCAACTTTTTCAATATGGTTATAGAAGCATTATTAACTGATCACGGGTGCCAGATTTGCCAACTTAATTGCTGTTAATAAAATGGAATTGGACAAATGTGACCATTGAACTCTCAGACTTGGCTTTAAATTAGACTTTTTCTGTTGACTACTGTGAGGCCTTCGTCAAGCCCCTTAATTTCTTTGACCCTTAGTTTCCTTTTCCATAAAATGGAGATGATGATAGCAACTATCTTGCTGGGGTGTCATGAAAATTAAATTAATTTGTGCATGTAAAGTACATTATAGAAGAGGAAAAATTTCTTTCTACCCTTCTAAGTTCTCAACTGGGGCCCCTGAAACAAAAAACAAATTAACAAGAGAAAAGCATACAAATTTAGATTAAGTTTTATGTGACACAGGGACCTTCATAAGGAAATGAAGACCTGAAGAAATAGCGGAACCTGAATATTTTATACTAGGCTTGATGAAAAGTGGATAGTACTGGAAAATGTGATAGGACAAAGTGGTCTATGCTAAAAGCAGTAAACTGGGGGGGAACTTAGCAAGGCCTGCTCATTCAGATTCCTTTTGATGTCCTTCTATCTTCAGAAATAAGGATGCATTTTTCCTCCCAGTATAGGGAGGGCACCTCTTACATTAAGGGTCTTATGTCCTGTTTCTGGGGAAAAGGGTGGCAGGACGTCAGAGAGTCCGTTTCTCAGATTTCTGTCTGTTTCTCAGATTTCTTTAGCTTGAAATATGCAATATAGCAAGGTGCCATATTTTGGGGTAGCATGTCCTGAACCCTGTCAACATAAATGTAAAATGTTTAGCCTAGTGCCTGGCACATAGCAAGAGCTTGAGAAATGATAACTCTTAAGACTGTGCCAGCTGCTTGGAAGATGTGCGGCAAAATTGTTAACTTACCTGCTAAATTACTTGTGATCTGTCCCACCATTCATTACTCGTGGCAATAATAATGGGTTTATCATGTTGTACCCTCATTCTTGCAAGAGGCCTTCCTTGTACTCAGCAATAAATGTTGCCTGGCTAGGAGCACACTGGTGTGTCTACAGAGCTTTTGTTTGTTTGTTTGGGGGAAGGTAACTGGCCTGTTGTTTTTTTTTTTTAACTTCATACATTTAGCTCTTCTTTATCAGTAGACTATAATCAAAGAAGAACATTACCTCAGAAACTTTGCTTTTAAATGGTTGGAAACTCTAACCTTGCTTTCTTTTTATTTAGAGAAGAGTTACTTTTTACCATGATATTAATAGTAAAGCCGTTTACATTGATTAGATTGAGTTCTTTGGATTTTTCGTTCAGGAAAAAATAAACAGTTGTTTTCCAAGTGGTTTTGTTGGCTTTTTAAAATGAAAGCAATCACAGTGGATGGAATCTGTATTGATTGCTAACTGTGCTAGGCACTCTTAGGCACTGTGCTAGGGTTTGGGAGACTGAGGTCAATAAGACCCATCCTTGCTAACTAATAAGGAGTTCACAACATTAATATTCTGGAAAGATTTCCAAGTTTTGGCCAATGGTCAACTGTTTCTGCTAGTAGTCCATCCATTGGTACTAGGATGTGTCCCACTCTCCCCCCTCAAATATTTTTGTATTTTTCTTTGAAGTTTGTGATAGTCAAATTTAGCATGTTTGAGTTTCAATCCCAAGCATTAATGTCTGGTACTTTATAGGACAAGCTTTAATTTAGTTTTGAGCCTTGTTTCATTAGATTTAGCTCTGGCGGTACATGACCCAGAAACCTGAACTTAAATTTTCATTTCTTTCTTTAAGGGCTATTTTCCATAAGGTACTACTTTTATCCCTCTTGTGACTGTTACCTTTGTTGGTAACCCAAATGTCACATGATGCCATCTGGATAATTAATTTAAGATACATTATCTGGAATCTGAGACAATTCAGAAAATTTTGCAATCATGTATGACATGTCCCACTGACAGGTGTGCTTGTCACCATTTCTTCTGGTAAATCCCAGGGAATTGTCACAGTCTCCTGTCCTGGTTACCCAGAATTTCTGTTGCATTGGTGGTTGGGTCTTCACAGGTGCTGGGGAGCCCAAACTGTGGTAAGAGATCTAAGAGCTTCCTCCTTACACTTACCCATTGTCATTTACATGAAAAGTAGTCAGACGTAATTCTTGAATAGAATCCAAGTAATTAAAAATGAAGGCAGTAGCTCATCTCCGTTTTGTTATAAATACCTATTTTGAGGATCCTGAGTAGTAGTAGTGGGAACGCTCCACACCCTGCCATCTCCACTGATTTTGAATAATGTATGGCATTTGGAATCACTTTTCTCTTTTTTTGAAAAATTTTGTCTCTTAAATTTAAAATTTGTTAAAGGACCATTTTTCTGGGTTGCAAGCATATAATGGAACTTTTTTGGGGAATCTTAAAGGCACAATGTCAGTGATGAGCAGTTTGCAGATTTCTGATTATTTCTTTAACACAGTACATTTTTCTTTCCATGTGTGTTCTGCATTTTAAAATTGGGAAAGTACACTGGATATATTCATACTCAAACTGACAGTAGGTATACAGGCTCTAGTAATTATATTAGTCATATGCTTGGAAATTGTCAGTGTTCCCCACAGTTCACAAATTTAAAAATAAAGCTCACTGAATGCCTTTTATTTTGGTCCAATTTATTTTTCAGATTACCTTTCTAACTTTATGGTCCTAGGTATTCTCTTTTCTATAACTCACATGTTCTTTGAACAAGCCCTATGCTGGTTTACCTCCACATGTATGGCAGTACCTGTCTGTCTTCTTGGATGGTCTCCTTTCCCCATCTTGGCTGGTTGAAATTAGTTATATAAGTTTTTCCTAAGTGTTGATGGCCCAGCACTATGGTAGGTGTGTGTGGGGGTGCCAAGTAAAACAAGATGTGGTCTCTGACCTTGAGGACCTCGAGTCCAGTGCCTCTTGAAAGCCTATCCATCTTCCAAACCGCTTCCTTCACTAAGCCTTTTCTCATTACCTCAATAGAAGTAGTCTCTCTCTCCTGAACCCTAAAGCATTTTGTTTATGCCTCTCTTGTCACATTGATCACATTCCACTTTATAGTATAGTTATTTGTGGTCAGGTTTATCTCCCTACTCGGTTGTAAATTCCTAGAGGACATATTTATGTTTACACATCAGGGTTTAGAATTCTGCTTTCCCACATAGTAGGTGTTTGATAAATATTTATTGAACTGAGGGGCCACAAGAATAAAAATCCTTTCTATGAATTGGTGAGGGGATCTTGTTGTATTTTAATATTTTGTACTTTCTATTCAGTGCAGTTGAGGGAATTTAATTTTAAAATCCTAGTCTAATATAAGGAAGGAAAATAAAAATACAAATGCCTAGTTCTCTAAGTTTGATATGAGAAAGGTGGCTGGGGAAGGGGTGGGTGTCGGAGACTGTTTTGTGTGTACAGTGTTGTATCATGAGGCAGATACTTAATTTCAGGAAACAGCCTAATGAATACGAACACTTGGAAAATTAGTTGCCCATTCCATTAATTGTTTATTTGTGAATGAAAGGGGCTAGTCAGGCTGGACGATTGCTTGGTTTCTGGAAATTGGTATACTAAACTATCTCCAGATGTGGGGAGAAAGAACGACGACCACATTTTATTGTGTATAACATTTTGTTGCACAATTCACAGTTTGAGCTTGGGCTTTTTTTTTTTTTTTTTGCTTCTGTTTTCTAGCACATCATTTTACTTTAGTGTTAGATCTCTGTTCTCCTGCCTCTTGAAAATTAACTATTAAAATAATTTAAAGGAAACATTTAGTAATGTGCTTTTATTGAAGTTATGTGGTCAACTTAGAAGAAAGAGGCTAGGTTATTTTTAGCATGGAGAAATAATTTTTCTTCCTTGCGCTGTTCATTTCATTGGGAGACACTTATATGATAAATTCACATGTATATGAATTTTGAAAACTTTAAGTTAAATTAGTAATCGTTCCTTTACTCTGCAGTAGAATATTTTAAAATCGAACTTAATTGTTACTTCAGAGAATTTGATAACACCCTTAGTGAAACTTGGATGACATAGCTTTATGATGCTGCTCCTACAAATCTTTATTTAATGGCTAAATGCTGAAAGACTGTGGATGTCTTGCCTTACCTCAGAATATGAAGTGAGACCTTTTTTTTTACCTTGAATTTTTTTTTTTTTTTTGGTCTTTATGTGATCATTTAAACAATAACCCTGGCATCACTTGATTGCTATATTAGCCTCACCTTCCCAGCAACAAGTCCTCCCAAATCTCTATCTTAGAAGCTACTTGGGAACCTGGGTTTTGATTGATAACCAGCGAAAAATAACATCGGATTGATGTCCAGGGTTGAATTTTCGCATGTCATTTAGAAATGGCATTTGTGCCACAGTTCTCTTTACAGCTATTTTCCAGATAATTCAAAATACTACAAAAATCCTTCTGGTCCCTTAGGAAAACTGTCCTGTGAGCCTTTCCCTTCATCTGTAGGTTATACAGGAAACTGGCTGGGTGTTTTGGTGACTAATTTAAAGTATCTGGCAAGACGATTGATAGCGCCTTTCCTTTGTGTTGTGACAAATATATTTCGGCTGCAGTTTATTAACATAATTCAGCACAACCACAGACATATTGTACATATTAAAGCATAGAATTAGAACCACTTTTTGCACATCACAGTCTTCTCTCACTTGTACTTTTTTTTTTTTTTTTGACAAGGATCTGGATAATTGCTTCAACAAATGAACTGCTGTGTTCAGTCTGTTTCTATAATTTCATAAATTGTTTTCATGCTAAAACCAAGCAAGCTTTCACTGAGTTAATATACAGAACCACAGTGTAATTACAGGAGCTGTATTATTAAAAAGTATGACAGAAATGGCAGCCTAACTGACAGCTACTTTCTCCTTGCTTTATCATAACAAATTAAAAATCTCTTTTAAGTGCCAGTGAGCAACAGAGTCTACTACACATATATCATCTTGAAAATGGGTATACACTCATGATGAATAGTTATTTTAAGTAGTTAGTATGTGTATGATGGTGTGCCCTGGGAAGGACTCCTGGTACTTATGGTCTTCTGAATGCTGCCATTCTTCAACTTTGAAGCTATGAAAGATGAAATCCTTTGTATCAGAATGAGAGTTAAGTTTACTGGAGAGTAAGTTGACTGTTTAAAGCAGATAGAATTTTTTTTCAGGTCTACATTGTATTCTTTTCATTGATTTTGTTTAAATTCTGCTGGGTGAACTAATCAGAAATAACTTTTCTCTATTTCAGTTCACAGACCCTTAAAAGCCTGATAAATTATAATCATTTAAGTATTTTGTCAGTTTCTTACCTCTTCAAACTCATATCTGTAGTCTGCTTTCTTCCTATACGTCAATTGTTGGGAATCTTAGATTCCTTCAGGGGTATTTAGGAATGATGTTACTCATTGGCCATTCTTTTCAAGTTTTAGTGAGTTTAATTGCAGTAATGCATCTGGCAGGCATAAAAACCATTAGACAAGCAAAGAGGGCTCCCAAATGCCACTCGATAAGTGTAATGTAAATGCTTCACATTCAGCATATCCTTCTGAATTCGCATTATTAGATACATTCCCTTGTCCTTTTATCCTTCTGGACATGGTGTGTGCAATCCATTGCCACCCTTTTCCTCTCTCTCACCACTGTACTGTGTGATAGCTGTAGTAGGTGGCTGGGCCTTTCCTTCACAATTGGTAGAGATTATATTAATATTTACCCATAAAATGTATAAATACAAATGATTTGGTATTAAGGGAAACAGTAGGAGTGATATGCCTTCTTAGGAGCTTTTGATTGTCAAACAAAAGACAATAGAGAACAATAAGAAAAAAACAAAGCCAAACCTATTTTTTCCACCTCCCAATTCAGTCAAAACTGAGACAGTGAGAAACAAGAGTCCTGTGGATCCAAGGGAAAGGTTAGAAAGGCAGGCAAGTAAGAGATTCAAAACATAATACAGAGGTGAAGGGGAAGAGGGAATACTTTCATGAAAAAGAAAAAGAACACCAAACTTTCTAGGAGTCCAACAGAAAAGACCTTCCTTGAGATTAGTTTGAATTAAGAACTAGAATAGAAAAAATGCCCCATGGATAAATTCCATAAGGAACATTCCTAGGATTCTGCCACCCAGGTGTCTGAATAGTTTGTAGACATGTGCTGTGTACCTTTATACTACCTATACCATAAGGAAAGGAGGAATAGGAAACATCTCTTCATTTTCCTAAAGATATAAGGATAAAATTCAATCGTCTTAGCAGGATGGACTTGTTTTTAGCACTTATTTCTATATGTTCAATATTTAGCTTGTTTTCCAGTTTAGTTTCAGGATTTTTTGTTGTTGTTGGTTGTTGTTTTGTTTTGTTTTTTTGGTCCTGGAGCAGCTTAAGCTGACTTTCACCTTTGGGCCTTTAGACTCCCTACCTCAGTTCACCTGCATAAAGCAAGACTAGGTTAGGGGTACCTTGTCTGTACATAATAGCACCCTAGATTTTACCCTAACTCTATTGGAAATCATTTATTAACTTGCCTTGCAGCCCAAGTTTCTTGTGGACACTATTTTACCCAGGCACAGAGTAGACATTAAGAAAATATTTGTTGATGTAATGATTTCTTGTCTGAAACTTGTATTATAAAAGCCCTCTGAGCCCATGAATAGTGGCTCTGATAGGCAGTGTGCTTTTCTCCACTCAGTGGGTGATCAGTTAGCCAAGCCTGCTCCATCTCCTTTCATTCAAGCAGCCTATGTTGAATTTCATTCACAAAGCCATGCTCTAGACACTGAAGAAACAATAACAAAAATGTTTGGTACGGGAGAATAAACTTAGGTAGGTAAGATATGATATTTAGGAAGCATAAAAATACATAATAAAGGCAAGTACATTATTATAATAAATATGTAGACATAGAACTTTGAGGGAATTTTGAGCATACTGGAACTCAGGCATGTAATGGAAGAGGAAGTTATTTGACTATTGCCTCTTTCAGTGGTAGGAAATGGCAGGCTTGGAAGTAGTACCTCAGTTTTTTAGGTTTCCCTGACACCCTGTCAGATTGTCTTTGTATGACACCATACATAGATATTAAGTGATAAGGGCAAATCATAAAGTGTAAAGTATATGACTGGGAGCCATATATTGCTTATATAAGAAATTTATTTTCTTTCAATGCTTACCTTGTCTAAGATGAGAATTAATAATTATAATAATAGTTTTGAGTTGCCTTTTACGGTGTGTCTACTACTGTGCTTGGCTTTTTAAACAAAGTATTTCTAGTGTATATGAAATTGTGTAAAAAGTATTACGATTTCATTGTTACAAGTGAAGCTTTGGGGCCTCAGAGAAGATATATAACTTAAAAATAATACAGTAAGTGGAGAGTACCCTTAAGGAATTTTTCTCTGTTCATGGAACGTAGAGGATAAGGGTAGATTTAGTTAATCACAGGCTTACCACTCTTTTCTGGCCTGCCTTCTCTGGGTGTGAATTAGTTGCCTCAAGTTTCTTAAAGTTTTGCTCACTATAAGCAGCACTTAGTGGTGCTTTCTGGCAGTGTGGCCAGTGCTTGTACGATGGGGATTTTGGATACCTGGAAGTAGCTAATAATCATAAGAATAAGTTAGGGGTCCCAAGAACTCTCTCTGACTGATTAAAAACCATGAGCATTTCATGGGAGCCAAATTTCATGGGAGCCAAATTTCTTTTGCGTGTTTTTTAAAAAAAGGTGTCAATTTCATTAATTTATAAGTTAGATCACTAGAGCTTGTGACTAGAATATTAAGGGGCTTGCCATCTGGAAGTCTTAACTACCTAGACAAGGTAGGAAAACATTGCCTCAGATTTCAAGAAGACTTAAAAAGAATTTCATCTGATAATAAAGGCACCTGTACACCATATATATGAACACATTAGCACACTGTACTGTGTTCAAGTAGAGTTGTTTGTTTCTCTGTATATTATTTTTAACAAGATTGGCAAAATAGGATAACCAAAAGCACATTTTTGCCTTGAAAATTTATTCTGTAAGAATATATTAAGAAGAATTAAGAAATAAACAATAAAATTGTTTATTTACCCTAAAGTGTAACCTTTATCAAAGCTTTCCATGTTAAGACCTGGACCACCTGCCAAAAAGACCACTGACTTGAGATGGTTATAGAACTTGGTCCCATACTTCTCTTAAATGGCACTTCATAGGAAAACCACACCTTTCCTCTACATTCCTTTACTATTTCTCCATCTCTCCTTGTTTTCTTAGTTTTTTCTTTCTCTGAGATTTCACATTATTTTTATCAAAGCTGGTCCCCTTTTAAAAATTGAATATGTATTTATTTCCCCCATCTAATCTATTGATCACAGTCTCTGCTGGAGTGATCTCTCTCTTTTCTTTATTATTAATTTTTATAACTAGTCCTTTTAAAAGTATTTTTCTCTATTCCTTCAAACTTTTATCTTCTGTACATTTTTAAATTCATTTTTCTAAATATGCATGTAAACTAGTTTATAAAATATTGTAATTACTTCTCTTACTTAGGACCCCAGGCTAGCTCGTCATTTTTAAGTTGTGAGCCTTTTCTTCCGTTCTTATAGTAGGTATTTTTAAAAAGTTCTTGAAGTTTGGACTAACTCTTTATTAAATGTCACTGAGTATGTCAATGGAACATACTCTGAATTCTGAAGATGCTAGTTTTCATGGCTCTGCTTTCCATTGTGCTATAATTATAATATACTTCAATTTCATATTTTCTGAAACTTTCCCTTTGGATTCTTTCTCTGTCAATAAGAAAAACTATCAGTTCATCTTAAATGTTAAATAAGGAAAATAATTTTATGTAGCACTTGTTACTTTACAGCAGTCATGCAACATGAAGCTTTCAAAACTTACAGGTGATGAAGCATAGTGGTTTAGAGACAAGGTTATGAATTAGACTGCAAAAGAATCCTGGCTTTGCCGTGGCAAAGTTAGTAAAATTGAGATAACCATAGTGTGATATTTTCCTAAGAGAGTAAAATCAGGGTTAAATAAGTTTATTTAGGATGTTTAGAACACTGTTTGGTATATGTTAAGTACATAAGTAGTGTTGCTAGTATTATTAAACTTCAACTGCAGACAATATATGAAATATGCAAAATGAATAAAAATATAGACTTAAATACTAAATCTTGATGTAGGATATTTCCTTTTTCATTCTCCTTACTAATTTATTGCTGGTGAATTAGATAAATGTTGTATTGACACAGCTTAGTTAATGTGTTTTAAAGAAAGCCATTATAGTGTTAAGTGGCTGTTTTTGAAATAATAATAATGTTTTTTGTTCTTTACACATGTGAGGGGATATTATTTGAAGTCAGTGTTGAAAGAGATTTGTCCATTATGAGAGTTCATACTCTGCTTTTGTATTTCCTAAGAATGGTGAGATTTGTTTGTAGCCTTACTAGTTTTACTAAAACAAACACATAAAAACAGACTGACACCTAGAAGTATTTTTGCCTTTTGTTTTACAATGTTTGTTTTCTTTACTGAGGTAAAATTTACAGAACATAAAGTTTACCATTTTAACCATTTTAAAGTATACAATTTAGTGGCTTTTAGTATAGTTTTAGCATAGCTGTGCAATCATCACCACTATCTTATAAGATCTTTTTAATTGAAAAGGATTTATGTTTCAAGAAAATTTATAAATTTTCCTTTGCAGTCAAATTATGTCATGAAGCTTTTCTAAAATAAATATAGCAGTTCAGTTTTTCTTTCACAAAATTAAAAAGTGTTGGCATAGCCAGGTTTGGTGGCTCACACCTATAATTCCAGCGCTGAGAGGATCGTTTGAGACCAGGAGTTTGAGAGATCAACCTGGGCAACATATCGAGACCCCATCTCTTAAAAAAAAAAAAAATAAGCCTGATGGCACATGCCTGTAGTCCCTGCTACTCAGGAGGCTGAGGCAGAAGGATCACTTGAGCCCAGGAGTTTGAGGTTACAGTGAGCTGTGATCCCACCATTCCACTCCAGCCTGGGTGACAAAGCAAGACCACATCTCTTTAAAAAAAAAAAAAAGTGTTGGCATTTAACGAATATGAATTAGACATTGCTTCTCTTTTATAAAATGTTGAAAAAAAAATCTCTGTATTACAGAGAGAGCATGGAAGAGGGAGAGGTGTTCTGATTAAGGTAGTGCCCAGATATCTGCTTTGTATTGGCTTTATAATGTTATCTTTCTGTTGACTAAGCAGGAAATTGTTAGTGTTTTTAAAATTGTGAACTAATTAGAACAAGATAAAAAGAATTGAGCATCTTGCCAACATCCAAATCAAATAAAATTCAGACTTTTAATATTATTTATCTAAGATTTTATTAGTATACAAACTAAAAGTTTTATTTGCTAGAGCTTATATCCTTTTATATCTGTTTATATTTGATTTGAAGAAGAAAAAATGGACAATTTATATGAAATTTTTAAACATGTTAATAATCAGGACTAACAGAATCTTATTTTAAAAATATGTCATTTTTTTTTTTTTTTTTTTTTTTTTTGAGACAAAGTCGCACTGTGTTGCCTGGGCTAGAGTGCCGTGGCATCATCCTAGCTCACAGCAACCTCAAACTCCTGGGCTCAAGCGATCCTACTGCCTCAGCCTCCCAAGTAGCTGGGACTACAGGCATGAACCACCATGCCCGGCTAATTTTTTCTATATATTTTTAGTTGTCCAGATAATTTCTTTCTATTTTTTTTTTTTTTTTTTTTTAGTAGAGACAGGAGTCTCGCTCTTGCTCAGGCTGGTCTCGAACTCCTGAGCTCAAACAATCCGCCCGCCTCGGCCTCCCAGAGTGCTAGGATTAGAGGTGAGAGCCACCGCGCCCGGCCTCCCCCACTCTTTTTTAAAAACCAAACCAGATATGAGTAACTTGGGAAACAAAAGTACTGACCTGCTTGGAGGATAGTGACCAGATGAGCCACTCTTCTTTTC
>CAUYSK010118908.1:0-48468 GCA_963575035.1 Avahi laniger | reverse complement strand
CTGTTAGAGCAGAGTTGCCAGCCCTCTAGTACCAGGTCCCTGATTTATCTGGGAGCTCTCAAAACAAGCATTTATGTTAGGGAAAATGTATTTGTATAGGTAACAGGTTTCTTAGGCCAAACTAAGATGACTGCCGCAGCGTTTTTCCTGCCCCCGCCCCGGCCAGTCGGCCTTCCAGGGAGGCATGAATCGGTACACTTATGTAACCAAGGTGTTAACGCCTGTGTGAACCCATGTGATCACACTTTCCCACGGCATGTTGCCACTATTGTTCAGAACCATATATAAGCGCTCGTCATCTTCTTGGCCTAGCTTCTTGCCACTTCAGTATCCCTCCGCATCCCCCCGCCCCTCAATAAAGAGCCTGTCTCACCTGCCTGCTGCCGCTCACCTTTTACAATTTCCGAAGCCTGCACCAAAGCACATGCTAGCCACCGAGCTTCTGCCTCACAATTTATAAATTTCTTATATTAATATATGGATATATA
This sequence comes from Avahi laniger, assembly GCA_963575035.1. Classification (NCBI taxonomy): domain Eukaryota; kingdom Metazoa; phylum Chordata; class Mammalia; order Primates; family Indriidae; genus Avahi; species Avahi laniger. Next base: position 47,980 of record CAUYSK010118908.1, on the reverse strand, counting down.
TCATGTACATACATATATAGCTATGTATATATCTTATTCTTAAATGTTTCTTATTTTAAGTCTAGTATTTTCATAACACCTCTAAAAAGGAAGAAGTGAGATGGATGAAAACTTGCTCCTCAGGTTTGCTGATATTGGGTGAGTTTTAAGTAGCAATATTAAATATGAAGAAATTCTGTGTTTGCTTTGCGTTTACTCATTTGAATTTATATGCTTAATAAAATAATTAGGTTTCTAGTCACATAAGCACAGAACTCCTTTGGGCCCAAGTGCTTTAAATATCCATTTTACGAAAATCTTTCTTTTGATCTGGTGTACAAAATAGAAAGATCTTCTAATATTCAAATAAAACACAGGTATAAAGACTCCTCTGTTCGGGATTTCAAATCAAGTGGAAGGTATAAAACAATAGGTATAAGTGAGCTTATTCTATTTTTAGAGTTGGAACAGTGAGTCTTTTTGGAGTTATAACGAGAGGATGAGGGGAGAAAATTGTCCTTTGCTCCTTACTGAATACTACCTGCTTAGTCAGAATATGCAGACATCAATTATCCATGGACTAAGAGGCCAGACTCCAGAGAGTCTCCTTCCCCCTTTTAAAAGCATGAAGATTAAATTCCAGAAGTAGATTCAACTCCTGGCAGATCTTAATGTCTTTTAGAAAGAAAGACAAAATTGGCAGGAAAATGAAAAAGAAATAGGATTTAGCTTTGCATAATTATGGGTAGATACTACAATTAGTGAAGAATATTCGATTTAAAGTAAGTGGTAAGAGCAGTGGTGAGATACAGATTTGCTAACACCAAGAAAATTTTCATAAAATCAAAGATACAAAAAAGCTTGAGTTTTAGTAACTCACTTGATTGTTGTAACAGCCTACAGTTAGGTACTGTTATAACGTGAGTAATGGTCTCATCTGCATAAATAGTCCATTTGGTAAACTTGGCTGGTCTCATCTACACAAATAGTCCATTTGATAAATTTGACCCTGGGGGCCTAAATCACTGCTGAACATCCAGAAGGGTAGAAATAGGTAGAAAGGATGATGTGTGCAACCGTTTTGCAAATATATTTTCTGTTACATTTATTTCAGTCCCTCTGCCTTCTAAAGTTTTCTTTTAATTCAATTAATCTGTTACACTTATTATCCAAGTAGTCGTTTACAAGGACACTTTAGAAATTAGAAGAACATTGGAACATTATTGACAAAGCTGTTTCCTTTTATCCTAACCACCAAGGTCAGTAACCCTGCCTGTCACAGGTAACCACTAATTAGAAGTGAGTGAAAATTGTTTCAGATTTCTTATTATACTTCTTATATATTTAACTGTCACATCTGTACATATAGGTATAGGTGTAGATATGTATATATCTACCGTATTAGTTTTATATAACTGCCATAACAAATTACCACGAATTTTGTGGCTTAAAAGAGCAAAAATTTACCTTACAGCTCTTTTGATAGGCTATGTATTTCACTCAACTAACATTGATATGTCTGCGAGACTGCATTTCTTCTTAGAAGCTCTACAAAGAATCCATTTTCTTCCCTTTTCCAGCTTCTAGAGACTACGCACATTCCTCAGTTTATGGGCACCTTCCTTCATCTTCAGAACCAACAGTAATACACGTCTGACTATTCTCCAGTAATCACAGCAGCCTCTAGACCCAGCTGCAAAAGGTTCTTCACTTTTAAGGACCTATGTGATTAGATTTGGCCCACCTGGGTAATCCAAGATAATCTCTCCATCTCATATTCCATAACTTAATGTCATCTGCAAAATCCATTTTGCCACATAAATTAGCATATTCACAGTTTCTGGGGATTAAGCCGTAGACTTCCCTTCAAAGCCATTTTTCTACCTACTGCAGACACAAACATGCTATTATTGGTAAATGTGGGGACAGGAAATATCACTGTAGGTCTCACAGCTTCTAACATATTTTTTCTCTAAAATAGAAGTGAATATATCATCTGCTCAGTATATAAGGGACCACAGAGGAAGCAGTCTGAAAGGAGTGTTAGCTGTGTGTATGTGTATCCAGAAGACGGGGGATCTGGAAGGGGATAATATATGCAGGGCTCAGTGAAATGGGTTGAGATGGGTATGAAAAATGTATTTCAAAAGATAGCTGGGCATTCTTCTAAAACATTAGGAAGATGGGGATTGAAAGCTTGCATAAGGGTTGAGGATGCAGGCAACACTCATTTCGTGAGCTACGATTATTCTGATTTGAATAATAAGCATGGTGTTCTCAAAACATGTCACTGTCTTTTTTTCAGAAATCATTTCAGTGACAGAAGTGGTTGAGAGTCAGACATCGTATCAGACATGATGGATACTGCTGAGGCCTTTCAGGATGACACTGGGGCACAGATTAAGTCTCTCCATCAAAATCATGTACGAATTATTTGTTTCAATAAGATTTTTTGAAAAATGTTTTACTTAGAAAACATGAAGAAAATCTTATTTTTATTAACAACAGCAAAAAATAACTTCGAAGTTCTATAAAACTATGTTGTCTATATCACTTAAAATCGTTCTGGTTTTGTCTAGACCATTATTATTGCTCTAAATCCCCAGACATTTCTAGTCTTTCATTTACTAATCTGTGCTGTTTTGGAAAAAAATAATATTTAAAACACACTTCTTGTGGCACAAATAAATGTGTCATGTATTTTACAATTATTTTGTTTACTGTGATATTAGCTTATCTCCATAAGTTATACCTTCTAGTAATATTTTGATGTTAATAGCACTGAAAACATAAGTGATGAAACAATGTAACTAAATAGTTCAGAAAGATTGGGCACTCTTTTTAATATATACGGGTAATAATAGCTAGTTGTAAGACTAGCTTTTAAAGATTGCCAGTCCCCAAGAGACATGACTAAATTTGCTGTCATTGAATTTTACCTGTGATGTTAGTGTTTAATTTGACTTTATAGATGAGAGTGATGGGCTGTGTTGCTTGCAGGACATTTTTCAATAATATTCATTCTTCAACATTTAGAATTATAATATTTATTAGGTTCTACTTCAAATGCTCTGTTATTATATTATACTGCATGTTATTTTTGTATATCAAACAAGTTTGTCTCCAATCTGTCAGGCACCTTTAAACACAATGTTTATAACATAAATAGAAGTAATTGATTTCCAGCTTGAATGTGAGGGTCAGTTCTAAGCTCACTTTTACTTAGCTACTTCATAGGAAGCCAATTCTGATGATGGAAAATAATCAATTAGATTAATAATAGGTAGTTTAATACCATGCCTATCACTGCTTTTTATTCAAACTTATCTGCACTGAGAAATTTCAGTTACACTGTCCAGTTAGAGTTGGGTTCTCTTGTTAGTCTATCTTGGCAATGCATGCTCCAGAGAGATATATGGAAAAGTAAAAGAAGATTTAGTGAGACAAGACATTTTTCCCCTCTGGACTTTTTGGTACATAAAAGTCTTGTCAGTTTGACATGTGCTACTTTTGCTTTATGATTTTGTCCTATTTCCTTTTCTTCCTATGCCATCTTTATCAAGCTATTGAAATACATTTTGCTAAATACAAATTAAGCAATGGAAGATTTTGTCCCTGGATAGAAACCAGGAAAATTGCCAAACGTCTATTCTCTTTATAGCCTCACATTTTGAACATATTGTATAATTCTACTGTTATCCATATCTGTCTTATTATTACTAATTGTTTATGTGTTTTCTTCAGAAATTCCCAATCCCATAATTTAGTTATGTTCCATGCATGGCAAAACAATAGATACTAAAATAAGAAAATCTTCTGAATGATGACTATTTGATGACACTTATTTTCAATGTATCAGAAGAGGATACTTTATTTCAGCATAGGAAATATATATAACATATACACTATCTGTGTATTTAAAGTACACAGAGGAAAAATAAACACAAACTAAGTCTTTTGTTTGTAGCATACTATTGATTAATCATACAATGTATACAATGTAGAATTTCTATAAATATTTAGAGAATAAAAGAATGCATACATATTGTTTAATAGGTCTCATTGTGTTAGGGATGTGTGTGGCATAATTCAACCATCAGTTTTGATTAGTTGTAAAAATGTTACAGACTTCCATTTTGAGTAACGTTGGATAAGACACTGATAAGATAAGATAGGATACTTTTCAAAGACATTCCCAGCCAGGACATCTAGAACACATTGACAAAGTATGTACGTTGTAAAAAGATCACCCAGCCAAGATCTAGAGTATGGAAATACAAAGATGAGTCAGGAAAAAATGCTTAAAAAACGAAAGGATAAATAATACTTTTGACATCTTTGCACAAATGGGAGTATAACAGTGTACAGGGCTTAAAGGGATGAGGAAGGGAAAAGGTTGCCTAGTAGAGTATGTTCATTTTAGTTAAGAATATGAAATAATACAATTAGAAATAAAGGTGAACTCGGAGTGACTGTACCTTTTCTACTTAGGAGGAAAATAAGGAAATATAATGATTAATTGTACTGTGGTATCTTGGATTAGATTCTGGAAGAGAAAAACCGTATTAATGGAAAAACTGGCAAAATCTGCAATCTGTAATTGAGTTAACAGTATTATAGTAATGTTAAATTCTTAATATGATAATTATATCATGGTTATATAAGATGCAATGATTTGGGGGGCCCTGGGTATATGGGATATCTCTAATATTGCAATCACTGAACAAAATATAGTTCATGTAACTATGTTCACATTAAACAAAGTAAATCTACATCAAAAAACAATACAATAACTAAAGAGGAATATTTTGTAATAACAAATGGTTCAATTCTCCAGGAGAATATAACAATTCGTAATTTGTGAATTCACGTATTAATATTGTCTAACAATATATTACAAAAGGGAAAAAGTTGAGAAACCTACAAGAAAAGTTAGAACAAATTATATTTACCAAACGTAGAAAGAAAGACACAATGACAAGAAGATTAGGGAATGATAAAATGAAAGTGTAATACAGAAGATCAACTGGGAAGTTAGTTCTTTGAATACTATAACATAATTTGCAAATAGTCAAGGAAACAGCAAGATAATAAAAGATTAAACAAAAATAACAAATGCCAAGAATTAAATTAAATAGGAGATATCAATACAAAATCTAGAGATGGGGAAAAAATAAAGGATATTATTATATTAGCATGTCTCTCTCTCTCTCTCACTATATTATATATATATCCAATATATATTCCATATATGCCCCATATCAGATATATACAATATTATTCTATAAATATAAAAAATTGAAAAAATTTCTAAAAATAAAAATAACTTACCAGAACTCACACAAGTAGCAACAAATATTATACCTAAAGGTAAAAATACTAAAAGCTTTCTTTTGGAATTAGCAAATGAGGAAAATATGTCTAGTTCCTGTTTTTCTATTTCACAGGTCTTAGTCACAATACAATGGGGCAGATTACACTTTTCAAAGATGGCTGAGACAGTATCTATCACTCCACATGGTCTTGGTGAACTGTAAATCTCACTCACGAAACTGTGAATCTTTGTCCTTTCTCTTTAAATTTTTATGTACCAATAGAATACGTTGAAAGTGATGGTTTAGAAATCCCAAGGATAGATCATAAAAATGCTATGTATTTTTTCACTTTTTTTGTTACGATTGTTCTTGAATCCCAGCCACCATTCTGGAAGTAAGTTCAAGTATCCCGTGGAGAAGACCATATGAGGAGGACCTGAGGCCCCCAAATGACAGCTCCACCAGAGTGCCCACTTCAAAGCCAGCACCAAGCTGCCAAGTACGTAAATGAAATAATTTGAAAGTGGATTCTTTCCTCTGGCATCAAACTACCCCAGCATTGATGAGCATGAACAAAGAAAAGCCACACTCACTGAACTCTGCCCAAATTGGAGATTTCTGGGCCAAAACATAATGTTGCTTTAATCTGTTGACTTTCATGTAGCAATAGACAACTAGTATAACAAAAATGGAAAGTCATAAATACTGGAGAAGAGGAAATCAATTGTCATTAATCACAGCTTAATTGACTATGCATGGCAAATCCAAAAGAATCTCTTGAGTTATTATTAGAAATTATAATATAGTTTAGACAGATTGTTGAATACAGAGTCAATATAAAAATCAATATTGATTCTAGATGTTAGCTACAAAACATTAGAAAATGAAGTAAGCAGTACTATTTAAATTACTATAAAATATAAAATAAGTGTATATAACAATGGATTACTCACATATTTGTGGTGATGCTGGTGTAAACAAAACTTATGTACTGCCAGTTGTATAAAAGTATAGCACATGTAATTGTGCTCAGTATGTAAGACTTGCTCATAATGTTTATGTCTTAGTTTTTAACCAAAAAAGTTTACAAAGTAAAATAATAAAATTTATAAAATTATAAAAGGATAAAGCTAATAGAATAAGGGTATGAAGAAAAATATTTTTGTATAGCTGTACGATGTGTGGTTTAAGCTAAGTGTTATTACAGGAAGGTCAAAAGGTTTAAAAACTTTAAAGTTTATAAAAGAGTTACATTAAGCTAAGGTTAATTTCTTATAAATTTTTTTATAATTTAGTGTAGCTTGAGTGTATAGTGATTATAAAGTCTACAGTAGTGTACAGTAGTGTCCAAGGCCTTCACATTCACTCACCATTCACTGACTCACCCAGAGCAACTTCAGTCTGCAAAACTTATTTATGGTAAGTGTCCTATACAAATGTATCATTTTTTATCTTTTATATTCTATTTTTACTGTACCTTTTCTATATTCAGATATGTTTAGATACACAAATAGTTACCACTGTGTTACAATTGCCTACAGCATTCAGTATAGTAACATGCTGTACAGGTTTGTAACCTAGGAGCAACAGGCTATACCATATAGCCTGAATGTGTGGTGGGCGATACCATCTAGATTTGTGTAAGTGCACTCTATGATGTTTACACGATGGTGAAATCATCTAATGATACATTTCTCAAAACATATCCCTGTTGTTAAGCAACACGTGACTATATATGTAAAATAACTATGTTTAAATTTTTTAAGAAGATAAGTAAGATTTCCACTGAAAAAACCATATATTTTGAGAGACATTAAAGAAGAAATTTTTAAAAAGATGAGATATAAAAATATTTATGGATAGTTGGCTCAATTATTTTAAGATATTAATTTTCTGCAATAGTGGTTTAGAATTTTATGTAATACCAGCCGTAACCCAACAAGCTTGCATGTGCATGTGTTTGTATGTCTGTAAATTTACTAGCATATTCTAAACTATACATGAAATTTGATGGACTAATAATTGTTCTACTTGAAGAAGAAAATGTGTGAGGATATATTATGTACATCTTACTTGTCTTCTCCCTTTTTAGAGCATTTGGTCATTTTATTCCTGTCCACCACTGCAGTGAACAACTCAGCTGTTCTTTTCTCCAGACATCATCTGAAAGTAAAATCGTACAGTGTTTCAATTTATGACATAGGTCATGCTTGTCATCTTTTACCCAGAGATTAATTTTTCTCTTGAGGTGGATATTAAATTTTCATAAGAGTTTAAATTTTTTTCTTGAGAAACTGAGGGATCTTGTTAATAACAGCGCAAATGCCATCTACACTGGAAGACAGTTACCTCCCAATGGAGCAATCTTTGGCCAATGGTAACAAATGATGGTAGATAAATTCTCCTCTTGACCTGCAGATACTTATCTGAGATATAGTAGTTTATGTAGGCCTCTTTCAAGGCCTATAAACTGATCAAGCAATCAGTTGCCTTTGATATCAAATAGTGGCCAAATGAATAATAATCTTCTGATTTTTTTGTTTTCTCTCTTATTTTTTGTCTCACATATCTTTTCACACGTTCCTGTTTCCCTTGAATTAAACTTCCTAATAAAGAATTAGTAAATATTTTGGGGAATAGATTAGAATAAAGAAACAGAAAATAAATTCATGTGTATATATAGGCACTTGATTTTAAACAAGAATTGCCTGAGGACTATTAGGAAAAATTCTATTATTTCAGTAAATGATGCTGGGATGATTGGATATGCAGTTGGAAAAAATAAAATTTAGCCCGTAATTCATGATCTCGCTTACATTTAAAGGCAAGACAATAAAATATCTAGAAAAATAAACATGGAGAATATCTTTTTAACCTTAATATAGATAAATATTTCATAAACATAACACTGAGAGGATTATTAACAAAGAAAATTATTACACTACTTTATAATAAAGAAACTCTGATTGACGGAAGTCACATTGAGTGAAAAGGAAAGAATAGGTTTAACACATATAACTAAAAAAGGCATAAGGGGTTCCTTCACATGAACAAGAAAAAAGGCAAATAATTTAATAGGAAAATAAATAAAATAATTGAACAGCTCTTTATAAAATATATTTTAAATATGTGAATGTATGAAAAAATACAAAAAGTTACTCAAAATTACCTTTTGATACATTCTCCTGTAAATGTTAATCTCTTAAGAATTAGAATTTTGAAACAAATACATGAAAAATGTGAAAAAATTCCAGGAAACCCATTTTGAAGTTTAACATTTATTTACAGGAGGTCCAGAAGAGAGAACAGTTAAAATGTGGAGGAATATCTCAAAGAGCTACAAGTAGGACTACCACTTGATCCAGCAATCCCATTACTGGGCATCTACTCAAAGGAACAAAAGACATTGTATAAAAAAGACATCTGTATCAGAATGTTAATAGCAGCACAATTCACAATTGCAAAGATGCAGAAACAACCCAAGTGCCCATCAATACATGAGTAGATTAATAAAATGTGGTATATGTATACCATGGAGTACTAATCAGCTATAAGAAACAATGGTGATCTAGCACCTTTTGTATTATCCTGGATAGAACTGGAACCCATTCTACTAAGTGAAGTATCACAAGAATGGAAAAACAAGCATCACATGTACTCATTTTCAAATTGGTATTAACAAATCAACACGTAAGTGCACATATAGTAATAAGATTCATCGGATGTTGGGCAGGTGGGAAGGGGGATAAGGGGTTGGGTAGATTCACACCTAATGGGCGTAGTGCACACCGTCTGGGGGATGGACTCACTTAAAGCTCTGACTCAGGTGGGGCAAATGCAATATATGCAACCTAAACATATGTACCCCTGTAATATGCTGAAATAAAAAAAATAAACAATATGTAATGTGAAAAGATATATTAACAATGAATATCATGAGCCTTCAAAATTGGAGAGTCCATGTGTTCCTTAACCAAGAAAGAATTAAAAAAAAAAACTAGAAATAAAAAGTGACATAAAAATGACCTCCAATAATATTTAAAAGTAGAAGAAAGAAAAAATAGTCTAAAAGCTTCCAGAGAGGAAAAATAAAGAAAACCAATGAATAAGAATTACATGGGTAGAGGGAAGAATCAGTTTTGCATGGATTTCACAATAGCTAACCTGATTAAGAGGATAATTACTTACAAAATCTGAAAGAATATTAATTTTAACCAGAATTCTATACTCATTAACAATATACCACAGAAGTGCATGAGTTATGAAAGAATGGTAAATTTAGAATTGAAAAATCAGGATAAAACTCCATAAAAGAAGGGAAATGGAAGTTGGACAACAAAAAGAACAAACATTTATAAACTAGAAAAACTGTGCACTCATGTAATAAAAAATTATTTAATCCTTTATCAAAAATTTTAAATAATAAAAATTAGATTAAACTTAAAAAATTAAATAATTACACTAATATTTTCACTTCTGTGAGGATGACTTATTAAAAATAAGAATTATATTTTATTAAATTAAATAATTTAGAGATGAATAAATGTTATTCTTTTGCCCCTCTATCATCTTACTCCCATGTCTATGCTCATACAAGCACGTTTTATAATACAAACAGATTATATGAGAATGGAGTTTATCAAAATAAAGATTCATAATTTTACAAATTAAACAAAGCATTTATCTTTCTGTAGCATGTTTTTGTTTTTATGCAATAATATTTTATGATCTCTTCTCCATGTTAATGCATAAAAATTTAAGTCATTAATTTTTAAAGATGCATAATTATATTTTAGCTTCAAGGGCTAGCATTACTTATTTTATCCGGAGAAATATGATATAGTAAATTAGATGCATAAAAAATCAGTTGGAAATATGGAATGGGGGGTTCAAAGAATAATGAAGGTCCTTCCTAGCTTCCAAGAAACCAGTAAGTCCCCAAATCACAGGATGTGGCTATCAATTATCCCAGCTGCATATTATTTACAAGAGCTCACCTGGAAACTGCTTCATGCTTCACATCTGGTTAAGTATCAATATCTCTTCCAGCAGAGCATAATGATTTCCTATTCTCTTTTGCCTTGAAATATTACACAAATGCTGTTTCATTGTAGAATCTAAATGGGACCCCTGTTTGTAAGTGTATATGGGAAATATAATCCATTCCTGTATTTATAACTACAAGTTCACAAGGTAGGGAATAGCTATGAGTATCATTAGACAGAAACTAGTGCAATAATGCCACATACAATAGTGTGATAATTTATTCACCCATTCCTCTACTGATGAACATTCAGATTATGTTTCTTCTAATAAGAATGTACTCAAAATAAGCTTTAATTATATATCATTAATTTAATTGCTTCAAATATTACTTTTCTGTTCCAATATATATTTCATACAATAAAGATTTAAAATGGGGAACTTGTTTAGTTTATCCCACTGTAAAAGTAGTTAATAAATTTTTAATCAACTTCCTCTGTAAACTGAAGTAAGTTAGTATTTATTAAAACTATACAATAGAATGCCATATTTATTTCACATCAAGCTATATTTTTCATTCAAAGGAAAACATTTGATTTTTTAAAATGTGTATAGAAACATTCCAAAGAGAAATGTATATTCCATTAAATTTCTTTATTAGATAATACTAGACTGATTTAATATTCAGTTATATCAAATTGACGCTGGCTGATCACTTCTTGTTGCATTCATTTTTTTGTTACCACTGCAGAATTTATCAATTCCTTTGATCATTTTAAGTTGTCACATTTATCATTTACCTCTAATAAGTTTTCTAGGAAGCCGTAACAAAAAAAAATTAAAAATCAACAACTACATTCTGTAAATTAAATGTCATTCTATTGCAACAAGATGGACATTAATGCCAAGATTTAGAGATATATTTTATTTTGTTTTACTTTGGAGTTCAGAGGACTCATCGGGATACTGATTATCCAGGTTGCTATTATTTAAACAAATGAGATTGACCATAATATAATGCTACCTTTCATAAAAAAAAACAAAAACATATAATCTTTTCTGATATATAACTTGTTTCTAAACTTTTGAAAAATTCCATGAGTAAAATAAAAATTTAGAACTATTTTTTTATATTCTTTTCTTATTTTTAGATATGAGTGCTTTGATGTGTCTCTCAAATTTAAAATTAGCTGTCAAAAGAAATAAAGTATGCCTCCTGGGATATTTGCTTTTACTATGTAGAACAGTGGAAAAGTGTTTATACCCTAATGTGAAAACAACAATGACAACTTTGGTAATAAGCATGAAGTATTTTTAAAAATTCTATAAATTTTGCTATTTACATATTTTATGTTTATGGTTTACTCAAATCACCAGATACCAAGTTTTAGCAGCATTAGATTGTTGAAAGGTGAAAGAGTGTGGGACACAGACTCAGAAAACTTAATTTTTCATTCTGGTTCTTCCATTCACAAGTTATACATTTGTCATTTAACTTTTCTAATCTTTATTTTGTCATCTTTGAAGCTTAAACAGCAGCACCTATGCAAGGTATTGTGAGAATAAAATGAGACAGTGTTAGTAAAAAATGGATATGGACTATAATGGACAATATCAAATTATTTATTATGTCTTAAACATATTTCGCAAAATATTTATTACAGTTCTTGATGATATTGTAAACTCAAAACATTTTTTAGGAAACAATGCTACAAACAAGGATATGTTTATTTAATAGATTAAAATAAAACACTGAAGTGATGTGAAAAATGGTGAAGTAGGAAGTTTCAGGGTTCAGTCTCTCCACTATAACAACAATTAAGCTGGAAAAAAACATGAGCATCAAGTATTTTAGAAATGAAACCTGATAGTATACATATAGCAGCAAAAGGAAGTGCCTGCTGAAGGGAGAGGTTGCCGAACATTAATAAGAGACCAATTTACATCGTCTCTGCTGTGGACATGGGATAGGAGCTCACATTGCTAAGCAACTGGTTAGTATCAGGGTCACTAGTAAGAAACTTGTCCTCCAATAATTTGAGTCTGCGTAGTTTTATTGGTCTAGTTGTTCCCTGAGGGACTAACACAGATCTTACCTTTCCTTTGCCTCCCTAGAAATGCAGAGACTTTTCCAGCAGCATCTTCTTTTGTATTTAGATTTCTGTTGTCCAAGCCAACAGCATCTCCTTCAAGCAGACTTTTTTTGTGTTTGGATCTAGAAATTTAAGAGAATCTGTGTCAGGTCACAGGCTCATCAAAGATATGACAAGAGAAACTTCTGTGTACACACAACACAAAGCACAGACTTTGTAAAAATAGCTTGGAAATGTCACTATATAAGTGGATAAACACAGGACTCAATAAGTGACAAAAGCAATCCCTGAGAAAAAGGAAAATCTAATTTTGAGAATTACACTTTAATTTGCACAATGTTCCACTCTGAACAAAATGTTACTATATATATAGAAGTTTGGGAAAATGGCTTATTCACAGGAAAAATAATTTGAAAAAAATTATTCTAGGTAGCCCAGAAATTGAAATTACTAGTTAAAAGACTATAAATCAACTTTTAAATATGTTCAATGAGCTAAGAAAAATCATGGACAAACAACTAAAACAAAATTAGAGAATGATGAATGAACAAATAGGATATTTAATAAATAGAGAAATTATTGAAAGGAACCAGGTAGAAATTTTGGAGCTGCAAAGTATAATAGCTCATATTTAAAACAAAACTACTGCAGAGGCTCAACAGCAGGATTTGAGCAGACATATGAAAGAATCACCAAAGTTGAAGATAAGGCAATTAAAATTATCTTGTCTAAGCAGCAGAAAGAAAAAAAATTAAGAAAAATTAGTAGAACCTGAGGGAACCTGCGGGACACGCCCAAACATATCAACATGGGAATGACAGGGGAAAAGAAAAAACTAGAGAAATATTTGAGAAATTAGTGGCCAAAAACTTCCCAGATTTGGTGAAATTCATGAATCTAAATATCCAATAAGCTCAATAAATTCTAAGACAATAAACTCAAAGAGGTCCACGTTGAGATGCATTATAGTCAAATTGTTGAAAGCCAAAGATAAAAAAAAAAAAATCTTGAAAGCAACAAGAGAGAAATCATATGTAACGTGCGAGGGATCCTTAATAAGATTTAGAGCTGTTTTCTCATTACACTCTATAGAGGTCAAAAGGCAGTGGTAGGAGACATTTAAAATGCTTAAGGCAAAAATAAATAAATAAATAAATCTTTCAACCAAGATTTCTATATTTGGCAAAACTATTCTCTAAGAATAAAGGAAAATTAAGATATTTTCAGATAAACAAAAGCTAAGAAGGTTTGTTGCCAGTACACTTGTTATACAGAACTGCTGAAGGGAGTCCTTCAAGATGAAATAAAAACATGCCATACAATAACTCAAAGCCATATGAAGAAGTGTAGAAAAGTAGTAAACAAAACTACATAGGTAAATATAAAATTCTGTATTATTGACCTTTTGGTTTATAACTTCTCTTTTTTACTATATAATTTAAAAGGCAAATAGATAAAATAATAATTATAAATTTATATTAATTGGCACAATACATATAGATATAGTCTTTAACAATAACAATATAAAGGGGGAAATAAGAAATATGTAATAACAGAATGTTTGTATATTATTGAAAATAAGCTGATATTATTCAAACTAAGTTGTTATAAAATTAATAATTTAACTACAGTTTCCTAGGACACCAGTAAAAAATTAAGTAAAAATATACACAAAAGAAAATGATATAAAAAAGAAAATGATGTAAAAAATCAAGTAAATACAAAAAAGGCAGTAATGAAGAATTGAGGAATAAAAGCATAAGACATTCAGAAAATAAATAGCAAAATGATGTAAACAAGTTCTTCATTGTAAGTAATTACTTTAAATGTAAATTAATTAAACTAGCCAGTTAAAAGGCAGAGATTGACAGAATGAATTTGAAAAACTCATAATCCATCTATATGCTGTTTACAAGATACTCACTTTGGGTGTAAATACACATACACAAAAATTGAAGGTAAAGGATGAAAATAGCTATTTCATGCAAATAATAATGGAAATACAATTATGAGTGGATTTAACATTATGAGACAAAAGAGATTTTAAGTCAAAAAAGTGCACAAGAGACAAAGGATATTATATATTGATAAGAGATTTAGTCTTTCAAAAAGATATTACAATTATAAATATATGCACAACTGACAGCAGAGCCCTAATATATATGAAGCAAAACTTGACAGATTTGAAGGGAGAAATAGTTAAACAAGTTGGAGACTTCAATATCCCACTTTCAATATAAGATAGAAAAATCAGACATAATAGCAGTAAGAAAATGGAGGACTTGAACAACCTTACAAATCAATTAGTCATAAGAGATATGTATACAGAACACCCCACTCAACTACAGCAGAATACATATTATTCTTAAGTGTACATAGAAAATTATCTGTGATAGACTATATCTTAGGCCACAAAACAATTCTTCACAAATTTAAAAATATTGGTATCCTATATTATGTCTTTTCTGACTGCAATGGAAGACTAAAATCAACAACAAGAAAACTTAAAACTTTCCAAAGATGTGGAAATTAAACAACACACTCTTAAACAGCCAACATGTCAAAGAAAAAATCATATAGGAATTAGAAAATACCTTGAAAAAATGGAAACAAAAATACAATATACTAAACTTTACAAGATGTGGTAAAAGCAGTGCTCAAAGTAGAATTTATGCCTATAAATGGCTACCACAAAAAATACAAAAAATCTCAGATCAATAACCCAACTGTGAAAATTAAGGACCTTGAAAAAGAATAGCACACTACACCCAAAGAAGAGGAAAAAAATACTAAAAGAAAATAAGACAAAGAATGAAATAATAAAGATTAGAATGGAAATAAACAAAATAGAGATAGACAACAGAGAAAGTCAATAAAACCAAAAACTGTCTCTTTGAAAATATCAACAAAAGTGACAAATCTTTAGCCAGATGAACTAAGAAAAAAAGAGAAAAGACTCAAATTACTAAAGTCAGAAATGAAAAAGTATTATACTGACTTTACAGGAGTAAAGAATAATTGTAAGAATGTACTATGAACAACTATGTGTTAACAAATTAAATAAGTTAGAAGAACTGGTAAAATTCTGTAAAATATACAAACTCTAAAATTTCTCAAGAAGAAATTAAAAATATGGATAGACCTATAATATGTAAACAGATCGAATCGGTTAAAAACAACAACAAAATACCTCCTAAGAAAGAAAAGTCCAGGACCACTGGTAAAATCTTCACTAGTAAATTTTATGGAGTTCATCTCAAACTCTGTTAAAAAAGTATAAGAAAGGGGAAACACTTTCTAACACATTCTATTAGGCTAGCATTATTCTGAAATTGAAACCAGACAAAGACAATACAAGAAAAGAACCCTGCACCAATATCCCTTATCAATGTAAGTGTGAAAATCCTCAACAAAATACTAATAAATGGAACTCATCTATACTGAAAAGGACTACAAACCATGATTAAGTGGCATTTTTACCAGAAAGTTAAGGATGGTTCAACTATAAAAATCAGTCTATTTTGCATACCACATTGATATAACAAAAGTAAAAACAGTAATCTTAATTGATGCATAAAAAATATTTGAAAAAATAGAACAGACTTTAATGATTAAAAAAACACATAAAAATGGAATTAGAAAGAAACATTTTCAATATAACACAGACCATGTATGAAAAAAAACACAACTAGCATCATAGTCAATGGTAAATGACTAAGAGCTGTTTCTTTAAAATAAGGAATATTATAAAGATACTTGCTTTTTCCTCATCCATTCAATATAATGTAGAATGTTCTTGCTGGAGTTATTAGGAAAGAAGTATAAATAAAATGTATTTCGATTTGAAATAAAGAAGCAAAATTACATCTATTCATAAATGGCATGATCTTATATGTACAAAACCCTGAAAAATCCACAAAGTACTCTTAAAGGTAATAAATTTAACAAATTTGAAGGTTGCAAAATAAACTTGCAACAATCAGCTATATTCCTGTATACTAGCAAACAATAATATGAAAGGAAATTAGGAAAGCATTTCCATTTTCAATAACATAGAAGAGAATAAAATATTTGAGAATAAATTTAAACAAGAAGGCACAAGAATTATACATTGAAAATTACAAAACATCTCTGAAAGAAATTTATGAAGATCTAAGTAAATGGAAAGACATTTTGTATTAGTGGATGCAAATACTTAATACTGTTAAGATTGTGTTACTGCTCAAATACAGATTCAGTAAAATTCCTATCAAAATCTCAATGGTTTCTTTTTTTTTTTTTAAAAAAAAAAAGAAACATAAATTTCAAAAATCAGCAAAGCAAGTTTGTCTTACACACTTAATTTTAAACAATTTAAAACTTTTGATCATAGTTAATGCTATTTAAAAACTATATTCAAGTCGAATCTGCTTCATCCAGTTAAATTACGCTAATGTATAGACCTGTGCTGTCCAAAGTGGTAGTACTAGCCACGTGGTTATTGCGCACTTGAAATGTGGCTAGTTTGAACTGAGATGTGTTGTAAGTGTAAAATGCAAACTGGATGTTGAAGGCTTAGCACCCCCCCAAAATAAACTGATTTTAATTTTTATATTGATTACATGTTGAAATGACAATATTTTGGATGTGTTATGTTAAATAAAATGTATTGTTAAATTAAAAAAAAAATCTCAATGGTGTTTTCAGCAGGAATGGAAAAACCCATGCTGAATTTCATATAAAATGTTAAGGAATCCTGAATAGTCAAAATTATTTTGAAAAATAAAACGAAAATATAAGAACTCACTTTTTTCCAATTTCAAACTTACTACAAAGCCAAAAGTAGTTATACCAGTGTGATACTGATATAAAGATACATGGAATAGAATTGATACCCCAGAAATAAACCCTCACTTATATGGTCAACTGATGTGTGAGAAGAGTGCCAAGACCTTTCAGTGGAAAATTGCAGTCTTTTCAACAATTTATGCTAGACAAACTAGATATCCACATGTAAAGAATAAAGTTGGACCATGATTTTACACCATATATAATAATAAATCAAAAAACCTAAATTTAAGAACTAAAGCCATGAAATTCTAGAAAAAAAACAGCAAATCTTCATGACCTTGGACTTACCAACGGCTTCTTAAATATGACACCAAAAACATACGCAAAAAAAGAAAAAGTAAATAAATTGGACTTCATAAAAATTACAAACCTTTCTGCATTAAAGGACACTATCAAGAGTGAAAAGACAACTTACAGAATAGAAAAAATATTTGCATATTATGTATAAGAGTTCCATATCCAACATATATGAAGAACCTCTTTAACTCAACACCTATAAAACAAACAACACAAATATAAAATGGCAAAGAACTCAAACAGACATTTTCTAAAGATTTACAAATAGTCAATAAGCACACGGGAAGTTGCTTAGCATTATTAATCATTATGGAAATGCAAATAGAAACATAAAAACCACAATGAGATCTTACTTAAAACCTACTAGTAAGGCTATCATTAAAAAGGGAAATAACAAGTGATGGTATGATGTGGAGAAATTAGAACCCTCATACTGTCCTGATGGAAATGCAGGTCACTGCAGCCACGGTGGAAAGCAATATGACAATTTCTCAAAGTTAAACATAGTTTTAAAATATGACCCAATTATTTTACTCCAAAATATACCAAAATGTTTTGAAAACAGGGACTCAATCAGATACTTGTATGGAAATGATCCTGACAGCATTATTTATAGTATCCAAAAGATGAAAACAACCCAGGTGTTGCTCAAGAGATGAATGAATAATCAAAATATGGTACAAATATACAATAGATTATTATTCACCCATAGAAATGAATGAAATTCTGATACAGATTACAACATAGATAAATCTTGAAAATATAATGTTAAATGATATAAGACAAACAGAAAAGGAAAGATATTGTATGATACCATCTATACGAAATATCTAGAATAGAAAAATTCAAAAAGACAGAAAGTAGAAGTTATCCGGGGCTGGGATAGAGGTCATGTGAATTACTCCTTAATGGGTACAGAGTTTCTGTTTGGGTGGTGGACACATTTTGGAAGTAGAGAGTGGTGATGGTGACACAACATTGTGAATGTAATTAATGTCACTATATTTTGCACTTAAAAATGGTTAAAACGGCAAATGTTGTGTATTTTATCAAAATATATAATATTTGTAATTAAAGTTACTCCATTGAAGTTATAATATGTTAGTTTTCTCAAGTTATTTAAAAATGGAAATGGTAGTTGTTTTCTCCCCTTTTTGTTATATCCAAGTAATTTTCTTTAACAACTGGTTCATAAATCCACTTCAGAGCGATTCTGTTTACTTTTTTTCCCATTATTCTCATTCTTAAAATCTCAATTCAGTTTTAACTCACCAGTGTGTGGCCGAATATGAAAAGCCATTCTAGAAACATTTTTTTAAGATGTAACTTTACTGACCTTGAAATAGGAAATGTGTTGCACTGAGTTATATAATAACCGAGATAACTTTTCAATTTGAAGAGCAATACTATCTCAAAGGTCATTTTTTTCCATTCGGTTTCATATCCTCATATTGTTGATCTGAACAGAGAGTTTCCATTGATTTCAAAGGAGCTGTGCACAGAGATAGACTGTAAAAAGAGCCAGGAGCCTTAAATGAAAGCTGACTAGAGATTTAAGATGATCTGGAATCTGCTTTGGTTGATGCACTCAGTTGGAATATGGTTATGATAATACAAAAAATCAAGTTTATTTTTCTCAAGTAAAAACTGTACCAATAATTTCCTGCAAAATACCTAAAATTTTAAAAAATATACTTTCTTAAGGTAAAGTCAGATTAAACCTAGCAGTTTTTACATGTCAACACAGAGGAACCCCAACTCTGTAAGATAACTTAAAGAGGTTTATTTTGAACAGAATATGTGGGACCATGGCAAGGAGAGCCATGCCCAAGAAACCTTGAACAAGTGGTTTGCCATGGTTGGGTTAAAGTTTGATTGTATACATTTTATGGAGACAGAAATAACATGTAAAATAATAAATCAATACATGTAAAGCATACATTGGTTTGGCCCCCAAAAGCAGGACATCGCAAAGAGGGGAGAGAAGGTTACAGGTTATATGTGGGTTTCAAGATTCTTTGATTTGCAATTTGTTAAAGACATGAAGCTTTGTCTAAAGGCTTGAAATATTTTAAGTTAAGATAAGGATGTCTCTTAATCAAAGACAAGCCACCAAACATATACCACATATACCAAGACTCAAGTGGTTTAACTTTGTCTTATGCGGCTTTGGGCTCAATAGTGATTAAGTATCCTATTGTTACAAAGAGTAACTCCAAAAGGGGGGGGCATGATTAGATGTGTCTAACCTCCCTTCTTCTCATGGCTAGCAACTCAGCTTAAAGGTTTTTCTGGGGTCTCCTTAGCCAAGAGGAGCTCCATTCAGTTGACTGGGCCATTTAAGATTTTATTTTAGTTCATGTAGGCTATTCCATCTAAGCTTCTTGATTAAAATTAGGATCAGTATGTACACTTATATTTCACATTATGCCTTTATTTCATTCACTAGAATCCCCAATACAGTCCTTGATATATAAAAGTAAATAAGACATATCGGCAATACATACAGTAAACCCATTATTTTCACTTACGTTTAACTACTCTAAATATAATCTATTATTTTATCACTTTACATCATTTGAATTTACTTTAAATTTTATATAATAGTTATTGAGTTCAAGTTCAGGCTTGTTTCTCAGTATTTTGGTGAATAGTTGCTTAAGGAAATAAAGGTTGAAATTTATATATAATTCATTGTATTTTCACAATAAAGGACTTAAATATGCAAATGCATTATTATAGTACAATGAGACATGTGATTTAAAAGGGATATTAATTTAGCATTGAAAAGAGAGTGAAATCCTAACTGGAGTCATAATTGACCTTCAGGACAACAAACATTTCCCTTTCTTTATCTTCTTCAGTGAGGTGTATGTTACAATCTGGTGTTTAAAAAATTGGTTTGTTGGGTTTTCTTATTGTGTTGTGAAAGTTCTTTATACATTCTACATAATTTATTATAAAAATAATAATTTTCAATTATTTCTCCAGGATTGTGGTTTATTTTTTCATTCTCTTAAGAATCTTTTTCAAAGAGCAAAGGTTTTTTATTTTGATGAAATGTAGTTTATCAGTTTGTTCTTTAATGGATTGAGCATTTGGTGTTAAATTACAGAAATCTTTACCTAATCTATGATCAAATATATTTTCTCTATATTTTATTCTAAAACTTTACATTTTAAGTTTCATATTTAGGAATGATTCATTTTGACTTAATTTTTATATGGTATACCAGGTATGAAAAAGTTCTTTTTTTGACATACGAACATACAATTTTTGTAACAATTGAAAAAATTAACCCTTTCCCTCTATATTGTCATATATTAGTTGAAAATCAATTTACCATATATGTGTGGCTCTATTTCTGAACTCTGTACTCTGTTACATTGATCTCATTGTCTATCTTTATGCTAATATCATATTATTTTGATAAATGTAATTTTGCAAAAATTTTCAAGTCAGGTGCCATCAATCCTCTAACTTGTTTTTTCTCTTTCAAGTTGTACTTTACATTTTATGTTCTTTGCATTTACTTATGAGTTTGGGCCCAGGTTGACAATTTCTACTAAAATTCTGCTTGTAATTCTATTAGGAAAGTCATTTAATCTACAGATAGATTTGGGGAGAATTGACAACTTAACAATATTGAATCTTCCAACCTATGAAAGAAATTTGCTTCATAATTTTTTTAGTTCTTTAATTAGATCTTTAATTATTCTCAGCAATTTTTGAAGAATTGATTTTGCAGATGTTGCACACATTTGTCAGATTTGTCCCTGTAACATAATTTTGATGTTCTTATAAATGGTATGTTTTTTTTACTTTAAATTTTTTATTGTTCAGTTACATTATATGAAAAATAATTATTTTCAAGATCAATAAAATTGATGAAACTCTAATCAGACTTATAAGAAAAAAATGAGAGAATACACAAATTATCAATATAAAGAAAATGAGAGATGGCATTTCTACTGACTTTACAGATACTACTTAGATAATAAAGAGATGTTATAAATAACTTTATGTCAATCAATTTGAAAACTTAGATAAAATAGACTAATTCCTTAAAAGACATAAATTAACGCTCATCCATGAGATTTATATGAGTGTTTATACCTTAAATTTAATATGATTATTAATATTGTTAGGTATCACTTTGGGAATTGTTGTCTTATATATTCTTTCTTCCCCTTTTTCTTTTTCTATCTTCTTTTGTATTGAATATTTATATGATTCTATTTTATATCAATTGTAGAATCTTAAGTAGAAAAATGACTTGCGGAATTTATGTCTAAAAGATCACTCTGTGTATGTGGGGCAGATGGATTATGGAGGAAGAGTTGAAAGGAGGTCAGTTTAATCTTGTTCTGAGATGGCTTATGTGGTCCAGATGATTTCTTTGTTTATTTGTTTCTTTTTAGGAATGGAAATAAGAGTTTTGCTTTGTCCACATGAGATCTGAGATGATGATAAGGTAGTCTAATGGTAATATCAAATAGATAATTCTATATACAATTTGATGGTGGAGTTAACAAAAAAATCAGTACTGGAGATGTAAATTTGGGAGTAGTTAGTAATGAATCCATTTTAAACCATGAGGCTGTTTTGATCACCTAGGGATAAAAGAAAGGATAACGTCTCTGGCCTAATCCAGGAAACTCTAACATTTATATTTGAGCAGGCAAGAAGATTAAAGAGGAACAACCAATGAGTAGAAGAAAACACAGGTATATGATGTCATCTTCAAGGTCAAGGAGTAACAGTATTTTTAAAATGGAGGGAGTGTTTAAATGTGAAAAATGTTGCCTAGAAGTCAAGTAAGATGAAGACAGCAAAATGGTCATAGATGACATGCATGAGACCACTGGTGACCTTGATAAGATCATTATCAGTACAGTTATTTGGAAAAATAAATTTTGAGTGGGATGAGGAAAGGGAAGTTGAAGAAGTGAATTTGATGACCATAGATAACTTAAAAATATTATAAGAGTTTTTCTATGAAAATTTAAAGAGACATAGCATGTTGCCTGGAGTGGAACACGGGAGCAATGGAAATTGCAGGCCTGTTTTGTTTTGATTTATTGATTTATTTTTGCTTGTTTTTAACAAATGAATACTAAAACATAGTTATATAATCAATAGATTAGAATAAGTTAATAATTCATAAGAAGAAAGGAGTGTTAGAGCAATAGGTTCTTGAGAAGGTAAAAGTGGATGAGATCTAAGGTATAGGTGGAAGAACTGGATTTTAATGGGGAGCAACGTTGACAACTGTAACTGGAGGAAATGCAGAGAGGGCGGGTCCAGATTGGAAACACAGATTGTATAACTGATGGGAAAATGAGGAAACTCCTTGCTAATTATTTTGACTTTCACAAGGAAGTTTAAGAAAACATCATTAGTTCTTGCAAGTGAAAAGTCACAGAACGTAGAACTTAAATTTTGCAGTGAAGATAAAATATGAACTAGTTCCTTTGGAGACGGAGAGAAACATCGTACTGGGAACGTGTGGGAGGTCTTTCAGGCAGTGTTGAAGACCCGTATGAACTGAAAGAGCAGTTAGGTTGACTCTGTGATTTTTCTCAGACAATATTTAACTGTTTAAGTATAACTGGTAGAGGCACCAAATAGTTAACAATTTGATTGAAAATAGGTTTGAAATTTTGCTACTTTAGATACAAAGAAGAGTAAGAAAGAACAAGGCTTTAAGAGAACTCCTGATAGGTTAATAACACGAATGGGCCAGAGTCAATACAATTGCAGTCCCTATGAGACACATAAAGCAGTACACCAAGGTACAGAATGTATGTCTAGCAACTGTCTTTGACTTATATATAATGATGGATATTTATATATAACTATTGATTAGGGAAATTCCAAATTAATGGCTGAGTTTGACAAGCAGATCTAGTGGAAAATGTACTATACCAGCAGCCATAATATTAATAGAAGCAAGTACACTAAAAATAAGAGGTAGTATTTGTTAAACACTTCTGCAGGCAAAGCACCACACTAAGCCCGTAACACACTGTGGTTCCCCACTTGTTTGTTTTACATCATTTTCACAAAATCTGGTGATGCCTTATTATAATCACTCTTTTTTTTTGGTTTGTTTTCGTTGCATTTTTGCTTTTTCTTTCCTTTTTAAATAGGAAAAGTAAGGCTAAGTGAGATTAAATGACTTGTCAAGAGTCAAGAAGCCTGTAAAATATGTATCTAAGATTAGAAGACTGCCATGTCTATGGTCCTGGAATAGTTTGCTATTGTGCTACTGGAGAGCTGGATTACAATTCCAGCTCTGTGATTACCTGGTTTTGTGACTCTGAAAAAGTCACTTATTACTTTACATTTCTGTTTCTTCATTTGTGTTATAATAAACAGTAATATATTTTTGCCTTTAATTTGATCTTGAATTTTCTAGAAAGTTGCCCTAAAGAATTTTCAATTAGGAGCATAAAAAAAATCCATGTAACATTGGAAAACACAGACGGTATTTTGGTTAATGTTTCAGAGTATGCATTAACATTCACCATTAGATTTCATTTTTTCTACCATTCTTGATAGCACGATTCTAGTAACTGTTTACACTCAAGTTTCTTTGTTATGATAAACATAATTTTCTCTCATTTTAACAGGATACTGTACTTAGTGGTCTGACAAAATAATTTGTGTTACCATTACAAAATAATGAGCTATTTGAGCTACAGTGGCTAAGCTTGCACTCAAAAAATTTAGTGATTCCAACATGTTTCTAAATAATGCACAATCCATATAATACTCAGTGAAAATAATGTTTTTATAATCTGGGATATTGCTGTTAAAAGACCTTGCATTACATATAGAATATGAAATATAATTTGTTGCATGATACATCAAAGCACTAGATTCTTGACTCAGAAAATAATTAGGAATGCCAAACAATTATTGAAGCAAGGCAGTAATTTGTTCTTGAGAAAGTATCATGCATAAAAACCAAACACATGAACTCCCTGGATTTCTTATACAATTTTAGTCTTGAGTCTTATGAATGGTTCCAAAATGTATATAATAAATAAAATATATACTAACGTTATAGTAATATAGTAAATATATCACACATATTACATATTAAGTAATATATAGTAATATAATGATAATTTAATATTAACATAATATATTAGTTATTATACATATACATGTGTGTGTGTATATATATTTTTTATTCTGTTTTGATCTTTACCAAATGTTCTAGGAACTCAGTGCAGCTCATATTACATTTAACTCTCCAAAGTTATAATAGAAAGAACATAAACTTAAGTTATTGTATTTATTCACACTGTGATTCCCCAGAAATTGCCATAATATTATGTGTGAAGGAATAAAGACCTTTCCTCTCAATTGCATGAGGTTCATGATTTGGGGTTATAAATTACTAGCTTGGCATACCTAGCAGGTTATAAAACAGAGTCATGAAGGCGAGCGTCTTTACAAATTATGCAACGCTATTGTCCTTCAAACAATGATGTACTTGGAAGAATAAATTCTGTTTACCTTGGTTGAAAATCTCTAATAAATGTTGTTTATAGAATATCAGGGCTACATATTCAAGTAAAATGCTTGTGTCAAATAATATATATGTGAGTGCAACAGAGCTTGGGTGCTGTTGAAGTTCTCCATTTTCTACTTATTTCTCTGAATTATATGTTTTTGCCTGCAAATCCTTTAGAGAGTGCAAATATATAGGTCATAGGTACTGATTAAACAAAGATTTAGGAACGTCTGAGTATCCCAAAGGTATTATTATTTATTTCAGTAAATAGTAAGACATTAAACTTATTACTTTCTTACCTTCTGAGTATTTATTTCTCAGAATCATTACTTCAGAAACAAGAGTAAATGTATTTAATGCGTATCCACATTGGTATGAAAAACTATGCCCAAATTAACCTATTATGCAGATTTTAAGTACAAAAATACAAGCTATTAATGAATATAATTTTTATAACAAAAAGAGTAAAAATGATTCAAGAATAATAATGGTTTCATTTAATTATATATACTAGAAAAAATTTTAAGAAAAATATTTCTATTTATAGAGATTTTAGTCTTTTCTGACTTAGAGAAAATTGTTCAAAATGATTTATGAGTATGCTTTATATTTAAAGACAGATCCTATGTATTTTATATACAGCTAAATTCCAAAATGCTAACTTACGTTAAAGAGCATAGACCACGTGGAAAATTCTATCTGTAAAAAAAAGACCAAATGATTTCACAGCTCTGTGGCTAAGTGATGTGAATATTTAACTCATTTATTCAAATTTTAAGTGAAAACAGTGTTTATAACATGGATATATCTTATATCAGCAATGACTTCAGCAGTATAGATAGCATACCATTGGGAATTTTGAATAATCAGAGGACATAAATATTGCTGAAGCTATTTACTTTTATCATTTTTTTTTGTCAGAATTGTCCCCAGAATCTCTTAAACTTTATCACGGAATGTAAAGATCTTCATTACCCATGCAACTATATCTGTTATATTTTGAATCATTTTTAAACAACCATATAAAACATTTTAGAAGAGCACAGCTGAGAATATATTAATAGCTAATGCATTTTACTAATAAATATTAAAACTAGCACTAAAATAGTATTATCTAAATAGTATCTTAAGTTGTAGAATAAATTCTCACTCTAGTTCATCAATGTTGTTTTAGAAATTTTTCAGTGGAGATTTACAAAGTATGACCAATTTGGTCATATATAACAGTAATTTATTTTTTTATTCTGCATTTCTTCAAGAGTAAAAAAAAAATAAAACAGTAGAAATGTGATCAGTTTTTGCAAAGATAGTGACTAAGGTGACTGTTTAGCAAAGATGAATAAATTCATTAATATTTCAAAAAAATATCCATCCCTATATTCAGTGGAATGAACGTAAGGAATGAAAAATAATAAGACATTATTTTAGTTTAGAAAAGCACTAGCTGTCACACCACAGTCTAGGAAATATTGACCAAATATCCTACAATCTGCATAAATTCAAGAGAGTATACTGTAACCAATACACAAATACCAGGCTCTTAAACTTGGAGGTAGGGGAAACTTTGCCATATGGGGGAAATGCCACTTGGGGAATGCCACTGAGATACATTCTGTCATTGCAGCTGAGGAAGGCAGCTGTGGAAATATTGAGCTGCAGCAAAGAAAATGGCAGCAAAGAGAAACAACCTGACCACAATGCATTTTGTTTTTTTCTTTGTCTTAACTTCTTGCCTGGGAAAAATGAGATTTAAGGGCATGCCCCTAACTCTCTCTTGGGTGTGGTAAAGACATAAAGTGTAACCTTAATGTTTGTACCCTCATAATATCCCAAAATAAAAAGAAAAAAAGAAAACCTACTTGATAGTGACATCCAACCTCCCATTGCACTCACAGTCTTCCTCCATTTGTACGAACCATGTTCCATCACAGTGAGGTTCATTTCAGGTTCAAGACCCTCAAACATTTTAGAAAGACATTAGAGGAGAAAAGCTGATAATAATGGTTTTGCTGATTCCAGTTCCTTTTCTAGTTTTCTTTTTACCTCCTGCAGACAACTGAATATGAAAATCAAATTCTGGCCCTAGTAATAAATGCAAATTAGGTACATACAAGGCAAACAAGAAGGGTTGTTAGGAGATTATGAGTCTATTTCCACACTTTTTTTTGGAAAATAACAGTCATCGAAAAAGTTCCTTGGGCAGGGAGAAAGGCAGAAAAATATCACTGGGCATTTATTTTGAAAATCCACAGAAATAAACAAGGTAAATTACACAGAGCAGTGCAGAGCAGCCAGAGAAGGAAAGTATTATGAAATGCTATTAGAAAAAAAGAAAAGTAAAGTTTCAACAACCCTTACACATTTTCTAGAAAGTTGGGAAATCAGGGACTCTTTTATTCAAAAATAATTAGAAATAAAAATGAAATAAATGAACTGACAGGATTAAGAATATAAACTTAGAATAATAAAGTTGAGTTATATAGTTTGCTACCTATATAAAGATTAGGTAGCAAAATCAATGACACTAAAACTTAAGCAGCAGCTTAGAATAAAGAAAGGATTCTAAAAGCTTCCAGGAAGAGAGACAAAAAAATAAAATAGCTCCCTTAGAAAGAAACTAGAAGCAGAATATGATATCAGAATTCTAATAGCTGTGCTGCCTGCTGATTGACAAAGAAAAAGTCCTTCACATTATGAGGGCAATTATGATTTCATCTTTCTCATCAATACATTGTAAATCTTCTCTTTCCTATGATATCTTTGACACAGCTTTTTACTTTTCTGGTCGATTTCATTTACTGAAAAACACTCATATGGTCAGGTTTTAAAAATATAAATATAATCAAATATCAAACATAATGTCATATCAATATAATGTAATATTAAAATTAATCAATCTCTCATCCAATTTAAAGAGCTCCCCACTTTCTCAAATTCCTATTCGACTCTCAACCTCTCCCTCAGATCAAGCCTAATCCAGTCTCTGAAATTTGTAGCCTGAAATGCTGGCACAGTATCTATCTTCTTTTCCCTTCTCCCTTCTCCCCCACTCTCGAGGTACTGTTTCAGTCCCCTGCAGGATCAGCATCAGAGGGGACAGGTAATGAGGAGAAAGAGGACAAAACTTTGTGACTGGTGCCATTATAACTGTGAATCAAGGCTCTTGGCAATGCAACCTCCAGCTAACTACTTAAGTCTCCCCCGTGCATCCAAACAGCCTTTCTAATGAATAGGAAATCAGCCTTTCTGATTCCCTTTGGCAGGCAGATCTCTTTTAGAAAATTTCTCGAACTGTCTATTGAATGACACTCAGCTTTGGTGCCCACGTTGCCCCTGGGAAAAGTTTACACCTTTGCATAACTAGAAACTGAAAACGCAGGTTGTACCCCTCTCAGTCCTTCTCATTTCTTTTATTCAGCCATGACAGGCATTTCTACCCGTCTCCTGTTTTTCACCCTTTTGTAGCCTAATGTCAGGCACTAAACCCCGTGTTCTCTGTAGCACAGGCCATGGCAGAGGGAGCATGCTCAGCCTCTCTCAGATGAAGGTTAAGGCGGTGTTCGGCGTGTGGAAAGTAATCAGAGCACTGTTTTCAAAGAAATTCTCACTCATTGATCATTTCTATTTAATTTTTTTCAGACTCATATTTAAGATAAAATTGAGTGATGGACTGTACGGGTTGCCAAACCTGTTTTGAGCAACTGGTCTAAATATATAGCAAAGATGATACAGTACCATTCTTTAGGACATTTAGTCTTCACTGTTGGGCCCCAGCTGATACATTTAGGTAGGAAAAGTCAAATTTTGGCATTTGGTTAATAAATGAGTGTTGATTAATTTACAAGTAGACACTTTATTTTCCTTTGCTTTAATTATAAATTGGTTCAACTTTATTAAAGACTAGTTTGTCTTAATTATAAATTGGTTCAATATTATTTAAGTCTCATTTGGCAATCTGTATGAAAACATAACATGAGAAAAATACTGAACATATTGATATTTTGAAGAAAAATTATTATACCCAAAAAATCTTTTGACTTATCCATAACCTTATAGTACTGTACCATTAATAATCTTATTAACTGTATTATTAATGACATGATATTGGATCACTTTCTATCTTATCTTTAAAAGTTAATTAATGTGAATGCTGCAACAAAAATTAACTATTCCTTAAATAGTTCATCAGATGGCTACGTTAGACTATCTTGTATGTTCTACCCTTCTTAGGAAATTAAACTAGAATCCATAGCAATCATTGATATCCACACTATAAAAGAGGCTGTCAGGCAGGGACTCTGCATATGGTCATGAAGCTTTTGCAAACTTCAAAAGATATTATTCAAGTAGGTGATAATCTGAAGGGGGTTCCCTAGATTTGTGCAACATGGCACCTCTGCTGCCAAATAACATTTCTGAAAATTGTCTTATCGTAACACATGATGGAAATCTCTAAGAGAATTCTAACCAAAGATGTAGAAGCTTCTGCTTGATTTAAGTGTGACAATGGCCTGTGAATCCCAAAGGGAATGCAGCTAAATTCCATTACAGTTAAAGAATTTCCAATTCTTGTGCTTGAAGCCTCAAATTCAAGAGTTAAGATGGCCCCTTTCAGGGTAAAATGGGAGTAACTCCTCGATAACAGCTATGAAGTTAATTTTTAAACTATGTATTCTGGTCCCTGATTTATGAAAGAGGCATAAATAAATACACACATAAGTAAATAAATAAATTCCAGAAGGACAGTAGTTCTACCATCCTAGGTTCTCAGTGCCCAGAGATTAAGGATTCCAAACCTGTTCTCCAAGTAATTTTTCCTTTTTTTACGGAATATGCAAGTGATTTTCATCCTGTAAGAAATTACAAAAATGAGAATAATGACCCTAAACTCCTTTATCATCGGAATGGATTTTAAGTTGCAAGCACATGACACAAAATGAAACGGCGCTGCTGTGTGTGGACGGTTAACGCGGCTGTCCTGAGGCTGCTGCTGCTGCTTTCCCTGCAACGCGCTGCGTGCTCTGAAGCTGGCTGTGCTCTGCCTCGTTGCCCACCAGGCCTCACGATGAGAGTTCTCCAGGATGCAGATAGCAAGGGTGCAGGTGGTGTTGAGATTTCCTTTTAATTAAGGTGTAAACAAGACAGAATTATTGATCCTATGGTGCCAATTTAGCAGCATCTAAGTTGAAGTGTTATGCTCAGTGTCTAGTCTGTGACTCAAAAAGCCCCATTTTGTGCATGTGACAAGAATAATGATTAAGAGCGAGGCAGACTGCCTGTGTTCAGATTTTGGCTTCACCATTATTGACATATATAAATGGCTGAGTTATCCAATCTCTCTAGGTCTCAGATTTCTCATCTGTAAGGTGCCAATAAGAAGATTCATAATATCAATAGCCAACATTAATTGAGCATTTACTCTGCACACAGCTCCATTGTAAGTACTTTATATTTATCTCATAAATAGCTGTATTGAGTAGATGCTATAATCTCCATATTTTTGATATAGGTATATTCACATTGTAATTTATTATTCTCTCAAACCCCAAAATACTTAAATTTGGAATCAGAATTCATTTTCGACCATGGACAAACACAGGGTGACTCCATTTCTTAATTTGTAGTGCATGGACCCTAGTGAGCAACAAAGTAGAGCAGAGACATAGTTAGAAGATAGACTTTCCATGAACTTGGATAGAAAAACACATATATTTTATTTCACACATCTCCACTTGCCATTATAGATGTAAATAACAAGACTCAGTAGTACTAACAGTACCTATGAATTTGTGACTGATAGAAACTATAGCAATGTCAAAACATATATTGTATTTAGCACTACCTCAAAATTACAAGAGCTACTAAACCCATCACTCAATCTTGTTACTTACTGTATTAACAAAGAAGGCCATATGTTATTATATTAAGGGTTTTATTTGATATTTAAATAACTTCATCTTAGTATAATTGTTTTTCTCTTTGTAATCTTATACACATGTCTCACCAGACTGCCAAATTAGTCCAAGGCACAAGAAAAGGTTAGGATCTCTGCTGTAGCAATACCATTCCAGTTTGCATCATATACAAATGCCAGAAATCTCAGAGATCTCATGTGCTGGCATCACTGGTCTTCTGCTTTGTCGTAATTTTTATAGTATACTCAATAACACTTTCAATAGTATGTACACTAACGTGGAATGACACATTCGTATGTATGTTAGACAAACACATACACCCTCACACCCACACATACTTTACACATTTCATTGTTTATGTGTTATTCTTAGCTGAAGAAATCTCTGAGTGAAATATGCAATGTAAATGGCTTCGTTGCTGTCAATTTATTGATGTCAGATGTTTGATTTTTTTTTTTTTTTTTTAGAGACAAAGTCTTACTCTGTTGCCCCTGCTAAAGTGAGTGTCATGGCATTAGCCTAGCTCACAGAAACCTCAAACTCCTGGGCTCAAGCGATCCTACTGCCTCAGCCTCCCGACTAGCTGGGACTACAGGCATCTGCCACCATGCCTGGCTCATTTTTTCTATATATTCTTAGTTGTCCAGATAATTTCTTTCTTATCTTTTTTTAGTAGAGATGGAGTCTCACTCTTGCTCAGGCTGGTCTCGAACTCCTGAGCTCAAACAATCCGCCCGCCTCGGCCTCCCAGAGTGCTAGGATTACAGGCGTGAGCCACCGCGCCTGGCCTGTTTTCATTTTTTTAAAAACTGATGTTCTCTCTTGTGTTCAGTTATGAGCTTGATTGTATCCCACAAAATTTACATATTAAAGCCCTAACCTCCAGTACCACAGAATATGAGCAAATTTGGTGATAAGGCCATTAAACGGGTGATTAAGGCCATTAAACGGGTGATTAAGTTAAAGTGAGATCTTAAAATAGGTTCTATCCAATCTGATTGGTATCCTTATGTGATGGTTAATTGGATTATATGTGTCGACATGTCTAGGCCATTGGGGTACCCAGACATTTGGTCCCGCCTTATCTTTCGTGTGTCTGTGATAATGTTTCTGGATGAGAATGATATTTGAACTGGTAATCCAACTAAAACAAATTGCCCTCCCTAGTGTGAATGGGCCTTGTCCAATCAGGTGAAGGTCTGAACAGAAAAAAAAAAAAGCTGAATGAGAGAGAATTCACACTCTCTGCCTGACAGTTTTGAACAGGGACATCAGTATGCTCCTGCCTTGGGACTCGGACTAGAACTCACACTAACAGCTCTCTGGTTCTCCAGCCTTTGTATTCAAACTAGAATTACATCGTTGGCTCTGTTGGAGCTCCAGCTTGCTGAGTACAGAACTTGGGCCTTGTCAGCATTCATAATCATGTGAACCAACTTCCCTTCATGAATCTCTCTTTATATATGTTTGTGTGTGTGTGTGTGTGTGTATCTCCTTTCAGTTCTATTTCTCTAAAGAAGCCTAACACACCTTATAAGAAGAGAACATTTGGACAAGAAGCGCCAGAGATGCATGCTCACAGAGGAAAGACGTGAGGACACAGGGAGAAAGCAACCATCTACAGCCAAGGAGAGAGGCCTCAGGGGAAATCAACGCTGCTGACACCTTGACCTTGAATTTCTAGCCTCCGGAACAATGAGAAACAAATTTCTGTTTTTTAAGCCACTTAGTCTGTGGTACTTTTTGATGGTAGGCCTGAAAAACTAGTATATGTTTTTATTACTAACAAATAATATGCTGAATATGAAAAGAATAACCACAAGGAGCCAAAAAAAAAAATAAAAAAACAACCCTAAAGAAGAGCAATGGCACAGGACTCCAAAAGTAAAAGCTAAAGTTCCAAGTTCTCAGATTTGGGATAATATATGAGAAAGAGCAGTCAGTATCCAGACAATGGTCTGATAAAACAAGGACTTTCCAAATACACCATTGATTTCCTGCTTTAGGTGGTGGTAGTGATGAGGGGCAAAATTCCAAGAGCAAGGTGCCATCATGGTAGGTTTCACTTTGAGACTTCTCTTGGCTTGTAGGTGGCTGCCATCTTTCTGTGTGCTCCCATGATTTCTTCTTTGTGTGTGTGTATGTGTATGTGTGTGTGTGTGTGTATGTATTTCTCTCTCTCTTCTTATGAGGCCACCAATTCTGTCAGATTAGGGGACCACCTTTATGACCTCATTTCACCTCATTTACCTCCTTAGAAACCTTATCTCAAAATAAAGTCCCATTGGGTTTAGTGCTTCAGCACATGAATTTTGGGGGGGACAAAAGTCAGTGCACAGCACCAACCAAAAAACATCTAGGACATTTGCCAATCAGTGCCTGACCACCATTTATCAATTATTGCTTAAAAGAGGGCATTTGCTGCCCACACTTCCAGAGCAAGTTTCCACAGAGGAAGAGAAGGTACTGAGGAAAAAAAAATGTGTCACTTTTCACAGAGTAATGTAGGGTAAAACATCAGAGTGAGTTTGAGCTTTTAGGAGACTGTACACATCCACAGCTGAAATCAGAGATGAGCTGATGAAATATGTCAGGTGGCACAAAAAGTACTATCACCATCATGTTGCGGACTCCACATCTTTGGAGAGATAACTGCTGCTTTAAGTAGATGTGGGCCTCATAGGTGGAGGCTCTTCACAAATTACACGATTTTATCTGCCTTCGAACAAAGGTTATGAGAGATTTTTTTTTTTTGAAGACTTCAAAACCGGTTAGTAAGGATCTGCTACTGTAAGCAAATAAAAATTTCATTCTTTCAGTGCGTGTATCTCCAGTTAATTTGAATTAGAAGTAGCCTTTTCAGAGATTTCAAATTCCTAGATGAAAAGCCAGGAAAGTGAACACACAGTAGCTGCTCTGTAATGTAAGATTTACTGGGTATCAGTCAATTAAAATTGTGTAGAGATTTTGCTTATAAATTGTGTAGAGATTTGCTTATATTTTTGCCTTTATTTATATTTTCTATATTGTTTATTCAGAAATATATAATTAGCTATGCATGGAATTGCATAACATTACTAGGTATATTAAACTTTGATTTCGGATTGTTAAAAATAGACATTTTAGGTGGCATGAGATCACAATTTCTACTTACTAGTTGTTGTTATTTTTTGAAAATACAAGGTAAAGTGCAAATTTTGGAGGGATTTAAACTTAGATAGAACACACTACCCCTTTCTGTGGTTCATTTTGATCACTACCATCATTTTGATTTCAGAAACCCAGATGTTGATGTGTAGTGAACTTTATAAAAACACAAAGCTCATTGGGGAAGCCTTATTTTATAAAGGTGAATTGTATTTTTGGACCAATTAATATTTAATACATTTTTTAAACTTTTAAAGAAGTCTTGTATTTGTACTCTGAATCTAGAAAATAGATAATCTAAAAAGTGTCAAGGAGAAACAGAGTTATAAAATTATATGTTTAGGCAAACAAAAGAGCTAAAACTGTACACATATAAATGGGGCAGGTTTCTTTTGAGGAGATTAGCAGAGGCAGGCAGCTGTGGGACATACTCGTTCCTCTCTTGGCCATGACAGTGGTCTCTGTCCTTTGGGGGCACAAAGTGCCCAGTTTGCCAGCTCCCCCCTTGACCCAACTGCAGCAGAGGTGGCGGAGGCAGCTCAACCCACTGTGTGCTGGGCTACGAGACTAGGTGTGGGTTGTGGTTGAAATGCTCCAGTGGGGGGAGTGTGGTTGTGTCGGGCACTTTCCTCCAGTGAGATCAGTCTCCTTGCAGAATAGAAAAGCAGCTTCCAGCTCAGGGACAGTACTAATAGCCCTGCCCTTCCTCAGAGGAGGTGGAAGCTTTTGTCCTTGAGGCACAAAAAGTGCTCACTGCTTCTTTTTAGAGGAAAGGGAGTGAGCCCAAGCTCCGTGGATGTAATAGGTGCTCTGTTAGAGGTGAGGCAGCCACTTCCAGATAACCTGGCTTACTGGTCCCCTGTGGGACCCTTACAGAAACAACCTTTCAGCCAGAGCTCCTCTGCGATAGTGGGTGGAGAAGGAGGAGGAAGAGGAGGCCCTAAATGGTAGGGAGCACTTTCACTGTGAGCGGTGCAGACATCTTTGGATCATGAGCCAGGAGCTCTCTGGTGCAGGACAGTGTATGGTCTACGTTGTTCTCCCCTAAAAAGCATTTGTAGTCCTTCCCAGTTCTCTTTGGGCAACCATACCGCGAGTCTAAACTTTGGGATCATTGTTACCCTCCCATTTCCTCATTTCTTTGTGGTTGTCGCAGTCCAAGTGGGTGATGGGGAATGTTTGTATGAGATCCAGTGACAGAGAGACTGAGGGGCTGTGACTTCTCTGGCTAGGTAGAGGCACCCGGCATGTGCGCAGGTAATATGGCGCCTACTGTCTTGGCTCAGATTCATGCTGAGAAGCAGCTTGTACCTGTCTGCAGTCCAGTGCTCTATTCCCAGGAAGCTCTCAGTTTGCTAATGGCAGCAGTGTCTGGGTTCATGAGGGCAGAGGGCTTCCTGACACATCAGGAGCCAGCAGACCACCACAGGTGCCAGGAGAGCAAAACTAATCACTCCCACCTACCATTTCCACTGGGCTCTGAATCCCTCAGGTGCTGGTCTCAGAAAAAAGTTTTCTTCTTCTTATTCTGTTCCATTAAATATTCTCATAGGATCTCCAGGAAGGGTAGGTTCTAGATCCTTTCCCTCAGCATTTCACCTGAGCTGTGCTTTCATACCTGAAACTTCTTCCTCTCTGGAGTGATGTGGTGACTGATGTCTCTAGCTGGGCATCTTGCCCAGCTCATCCCCTTTGAAGTCTGAAGCTGAGCATTGACTTCTCTCTAGCTATGAAAAACCTAGATGCCATTGATTACATATTCTTCCAACAGAGGCTGTTTCATCTACATTGAAAATCTGCTGTTTAGTGTAGCCACCTTCATCAGTGATCTTGGCTAGACCTTCTGGATGACTTCTTGCAGCTTCTATATCAACACTGGCTGCTTCACCTTGCACTATTATGTTATAGAGAGAGCTTCTTTCCTAATCCTCATACACCAACCTCTGTTAGCTTTAGACTTTTTTCTGCAGCTTCCTCACCTCTCTCAGACTTCATAGAATTGAAGAGAGTTAGTGCCTTGCTCTGTATTAGGCTTTGGGTTGAAGGGATGTTGTGGCTGATTTGATCTTTCAAGACCACTCAAACTTTCTCCATATCAGCAAGAAGGCCATGTGGTTTTCTTATCATTTATGTGTTAGCAGAGTAACACTTATAATTTCCTTCAAGAACGTTTCTTTGTTATTCATAACTTGACTAACTGGCTCAAGAGGTCTAGCTTTAGGCCTGTCTTGGCTTTCGATATACCTTTCTCACTAAGCTTAATTATTTCTAGCTTTTAATTTAAAATGAGAGACATGAAACTTTTCCTTTCACTTGAACACTTAGAGGCCATTGTAGGATTATTAATTGGCCTAATTTCAATATTACTGTGTCTCAGAGAATAGAAAGGCCTGAGGGGTCTCAGGAGAGAGAGAGGTAAGCAATGGCAAGGTGGGTAGAGCAATCAGAACACACACACATTTATTCATTAGGTTCACCTACTTCTAAGGGTGCAGTTTATGATGTTCCAAAACAATTATAATCACATCAAAGATCATGATACAGATCACCATGACAGATGTAGTGAAATATAGTGAGAATTATTACCAAAATGTTACACAGAGACATGAAGTGAGCACATGCTATTGAAAAAATGGTGCCGATAGACTTGCTTGACTTAGCATTCGACAAACCTTTAATTTGTAAAAAATGCAACATTTGTGAAGAACAATAAAGAGAAGTGTGCTCAAATGAGGTATGCCTGTATAGTTTTACTGAAATAATAAGTAATGGAGAATGATTTTTAAAATTTAATAGGTGTAATGTAGGGAACTTAAACTGTAAAATGCCTCTAGAGAACACATTTTCACCTTTAATGATAGTAGATTTTCACTTTAGAGATAAAGAAAAACTTTGACATAAATCCAAATATTAAATTATCATTTAAGTTTTAGGTTAACACATTTAAGTTTAGTTATGTTTAACTGTATTTGCAATAATTATTATTATCATTGAGTATGATAAAAATAGCTCATTCTCAAGGCAATCTGCTTTTTACATTACAATGATATAGTTAACATACAATGATGAAGGTGATGCTACTCTCCAGAGGATACAAATCATGTTTATTGAAAAATGTTTTACGTTTTTGATATTTACTGGTCATACAAGCATATTTTCTGCAATTAAAAAAATGTCCACGAAATGTCCATCAAAGCATTCCAGCCATTCATGTATTCCTTTTCTAGAATCAAAATGTTTGGGAGTAATAAAACAAATAAAAATATCAAACAAAATATTGCATTTTATATATGTGCATATATATATATACATATATGTATTATTTTTTTTTCAGAGACAGGGTCATCGTGCTCTGTCACTTGGACTGGAATGCAGTGTCACAATCTTAGCTCACTATAACTTCAAACTCCTGGGCTCAAGAAATTCTCCTGCATCAGCCTCCTGAGTAGCTAGGACTATAGGCATGCACCATCATGCATGGTTAATTTATTTTTGTTAGTTTTTGTAGACATGAGATATTGCTATGTTGCCCAGACTGATCTTGAACTATAGGCCTCAAATGATCCTCCTACATGGGCCTCTCAAACTGCTAGGATTACAGGCATGAGTCACCTTTTCTCAACCTATATAAAATATTTTGAATATTATTATTTTTACTAGTGTTATACCTACTAGACGAACCAATTTTTTGTGAACATTCTTCATGATATTGCTATTGAGAAACTTAAAATATAAAGAAATCAACCCAAAGCTGCTTCCAGAGATGCCATTCAAGGGAAAGAAAAAGAGAGAGAGAGACAGACAGACCAACTCATTTTCACCTTTCTCCTGCCCTACCTTTTGAAAGATACTGGCTGAGTCCTGCTGGAAGTCAGCTGAAAGGGCAACCTGGGAACTACAGACAGCAGGAATCAGGTTGCTTGTGACACAGAGCAGAGCAGGCATGGGCAAGAAATGAAATTTAGAGGAAACAGGCCAAGTCTGGAACAAATGGCAAACAGTTTTTGGCCAGCAGTTTTCAGGAAATCAGTTAATTCACATTATAAACACAATATTGGTTATAAAAAATGAGAGAAGGAATATCTTTCCTGAGCAATACCATATGCACATTTTGATTGATACATACAACTTTATATTTTTGAAACTTGTTTTAATGTTATAATCATTTAAATTATTAAAATTACACATTGTCTTAGAATTTTAGATGGTTTTTTAGAGATAATCCCATATGCCATTTAATAGGTGAGAAATTTGAAACCAGGAGAATTTAAGTGATTTATTAGACCCTTCTATTCTTACTTTCAGTCATGTACCATACTCCATACTACATATTCTCTTTTAAAAGTTCTGAGAGAACATGTGCTTAATTTATAATAAAGAAAACACAGATCTTATAGGTGAGATTATAACAATGCCCATACAAATGCCATTTAAAAGAATCATGAATATGATCTAAAATCTACATGTTATATATAATACACTTCTATAAAACATGCATAAAATGATACTTACACATTTTAAAAGGCTTCTCATTGGTCATCCTACTAACCTATTCTCTGGGCAATAATCTGTCTGCCGAAAGCTTAACTACAAATTATTTTTATTGTTGATAATGTTTTCTGTAGCAACTAGAAAGGTTAAAGGACAGTTCAATTTGTAACATTTAGGACATCTAATTGCCAAAAAAAGGAACTTAGCTGATTTAAACAAACAAACAAAGAAACATAGTGGAAGAGTACTATGTAACTCAAAACATTTTGAAAAAACCTATAGAATCAATTTTGGAAAATAAGTATCTCAAAAAGGAGATTATGGAGCCAGGATCATAGCCAACTCGTACTGTACAATTAAGATGGTGAGAGCACTGCTGACCATGAAGCTGTAGCTGAGCCCTGAAGGCTACAGCTTGCACTGGGGCTCTTGGCTTTGCATTGCTACTCTGCCAGCAGTGCTGGGCATTAGAAAGAAAATGTGTGCTGCTACTGCTACATCCAGAAAGGAATCTCTGTTAACTCTGGTTATTTGCATCACTTGATCATGACTGAAGTTGGCAGCTGGTGCCTTTGATTGGACAAGCCTAATTTAGCTACCACTGGGTGTGGAATGCTCAATGCCCACTCCCCAGACTACCTCTGGCAGAACATTTTGAATTGAAGAGGCTGGAAAACTAAAAACTACATTTCTGATATCTTCTTTTGCAGAAAGGATACTCAATTTAAATCTGACAATTAGGTCCACATCTTAAAGACTCAGATTCAGAGTTGAGTTACTTGAGGATGTGAAGTAACCTCTTTGCTGGTACAGATCATGGAGTGTAGTGCGTGAGGGTCTAAGCAGAAACACCTGGATTTAACAGCATTCTGACAGTCGGGGCAGGCAGAAACTCTCTTCTCTACTCAACTCCATGGTGTCGTTTGGAGAGTCATCCCTAGAAGCTCAGCCTAGTGTCTCCCGCAATTCTCCTAATGATGCTTTGGGCCACTTATGCCCCAATAACTTTCTTCATGCTTAAATCTGGTACATATAATTCTTTGTCTATAAACCAAGAATGTTCATTGATACAAGTAATGGAATCTGCAGTGGTTCCCTGTTACAGACCTCAAGAAAATAAATATTTACAATTTGCAATTGTAGTAAGAATTTACAGGCTGTTTTTCCTGGTTTGTTTGAAGTGTGTGAAGATCCATTATCCTTCAAAAAAGGGGCTCAAGAATTACAGGACACTAACAAGAATTAAATTAACTCCAGAATTTTCCTGTACAAAGTATATTGAAAACAAGCTTTGGTGGATCAAGCAGCTGGTGAAATAAACCATTATGGGAAATTAAGGAAGAATGAAACAGCGGGTTGTTTGCTTCTAACTACAGTGGAGAATTTAAAGCAAAAAATTTAGGCTCAAAATGTTAATTCTCAGCTCAACTGAGAGTCTGAAAACCATGGACATTCTAATAGTATCAAAAGTATTCTCTTATTCTTGTTGCTATAGAGCTTATGTATCTGAAATCTAGGTACCACAATATTTCATGTGATGTGTTGAAATTGAGTTTGTGATGGCTTAATACTGTGTTAACTTGTCTAAGTTTCCCAGAATCCCTGTGCTATGGTTTGCATGTTTTTGCCCCCTCCAAAATTATGTTGAAACTAAATTCCTAATGCAACAGTGTTGGGAGGTGGAACCTTTTGGGAGGTGTTTAAGACATAGGCTCACTTTCATGAACGGATTAATACCACTGTAAAAAGGGCTCATGGAAGTTGGTTCACTCTCTTCTGCTCTTCTGCTATGTGAGAAAATATGTTACTTCCCTCCAGAAGCAGCAACATTCAAGGGGCTATCTTGGAAATGAAGACTGGGCCCTGACCAGATACAAAACCTGCTAGTGCCTTAATTTTAAACTTTCCAGCTTCCAGAACTGTAAGAAATAAATTTTTGGTCTTTATAAATTACCCAGTCTGTGTTCTGTTATAACAGCATAAACTGATTAAGACATCCCTTTATGGCATGGTTCCATGTCACAGTTGGTCATAAGAGATATTTGCAAGCAATTTGGAAAGTAGAAGTGAGTAACTGTAGCCATTACTCTCAGAAGGCCATTATGCATAGAGGTGATAAGAGACAGATGTAGAAATACTAGCAGATTCCAGCTTGTCTTTCTTATCTACTTGGAGACAGACAGATGCAGAAATTCCAGTAGATTGCGGTTTGTCTTCACTATCCAACATTCCATGTCCAATTCTCCTATTTTATTGCTGTTCCAGCTGACCAATAATAACTTCATGGATATATCCATCAATTTTCCTTCCGCATCTCTCTCTGACATACCTGGCAACATGAGGGCTGGTGAGTTAAGTCATCCTTTATCTTTCCTTTTGGATTCTTGTTTTCCTAGCTTCTTTCCCGGTAGTGCAAAATTGTATTCCTATTTTTAAAAATTCTTATTCTGTAATACTCATACTGATTTTGCTTCCTTGACTGAAATTTTGCTAACACATCTTGCAAGAGAATGTTAACTTTCCTTAAGCCTTATCTCAACAAACCCTCATTACCAGTTCAGATGCAAGTAACACTTCATGGACCATACAAAGTCAGTATCAGAGGAAACTTTTAAATATCAAAAAAGCTGCAAATTTCTCATTTATATTGGCAAAAATTGGGGAAATATGTATAGTAAGTTATTCTGTGGGTGCTTCATAAAACAGAGAGGAAGATCAGTTTTGGCAGTCTGATAAGTGGATTTCAATGTATCATGCTTGATTAATAGAGGATGGTTCAAATTGTTTGCTGGATTGGTTAATTAAATCATAAGCTCAGGCTTAGCCCATACTGAACTTAGGAAGAGAGAAAAACAATTCATTAACCTAACGATTTATTGTGTCCACTAAGGGGGCCTCAATAATCTTCATTAATAATGATATTGATAAATACTTTTATTAGTCCTTGAAAAGTCCTTGTGGAGAACTTTAATAACTCTCACAGCCAAGAGGAACCTAAGGATACATGATGACTAAATATAATGTGATATCTTTTATGGATGCTGGAACAGAAAAAAAACTAGGTTAAAACTAAGGAAATTCAATGAAGTGTGGACTTTAGTTAATAATAGTGTATCAAAATTAATTAATTTCATTAACTTTGAAAAATGTGTAGTAGTCATATAAGATAGTAACAGTAGGGGAAGCAAAGTGGGGGGCATATGAGGATTCTCTGCTTTCATCACAATTTTTCTATAAATCTAAAACTTTTCTAAAATAAAAAAGTTCATTTAACAAAAACAAACAAAAAAAAGATTCAACAAAAGAATAAGAAAATTTGAAATGCCCTGAAAAAAACTTGATAGATGTTTTCTAAACTTTGACAATTATTCTACAAATTTCTACATTACCCAAGTTGTGAAGCTGAAAGAAATATTTCTAAACTATCAATTATAAAAAATAAATTTTTATTACTTCTGCTAGAAGGAAGACAGTTATTTTTTAATTCTTTTTATAAGAAAATTATACTAGAAAATCATTATTGCATTAAGAATTATTGTAGTAGATTTTTAGAATAATGGCTCCCAGAGCATCATCCCTCCTTGTTTTCATATCTCTTACCAAAGTGACTTTGCAGCTCCTCAATCAAGAGGTGGAGTCCATTTCTCCACTTCTTGAATCTGCACTACCCTTGTAACTTGTTTTAACCAGTAGATTGAGGTGGAAGTGACACTGCAACTTCTGCCTTGCAGTTTCTGTTTGCACTCTTTTGGGTTGCTCCTTACAAGGGAAGGAAGACCAGGCTAGGTGATAAGAAACCATTTGGAGGCTGGGCATGGTGGCTCATGCCTGTAATCCTAGCATTCTGGGAGGCCAAGGCAGGAGGATTGCTCAAGGCCAGGAGTTCAAGATCAGCCTGAGCAAGAGCGAGATCCTGTCTCTACTAAAAATACAAAGAAATTAGCAGGATAACTAAAAATGTATAAAAGAAATTAGCCGGGCATGGTGGCGCGTGCCTGTAGTCCCAGCTACTCAGGAGGCTGAGGCAGAAGGATCGCTTGAGTCCAGGAATTTGAGGTTGCTGTGAGCTGGGCTGATGCCACGGCACTCTAGCCTGGTTAATAGAGTGAGACTCCGTCTCAAAAAAAAAAAAAAAAAAGAAATTGTGTGGAGAAAGACACTCAGCTGACAGCCAGCATTAAGGCCCCAGATATATGGATGAGGCCATCTTGGACAGACCATTCAGCCTTTCTAGCTGCCATCTGATTGCAACTGCATGAGTCAGCACAGATGAGACCCACAGTAGAACCACTCAAGTTGCAGAATCTTGAGAAATACTAAGTCATTGTTGTTTCAAGTCACAATGTTATAGAGTTATTTCCCAGTAACAGGTAACTGATACAGTATGTAGGCAAAACAGAAGTAAGCAAATAGCATGGAGGTATGTCAAGCCCCATTAATTAATAAAAATGTTACGGTATTTTTCTGGATTTTATGTTGTTGTGGTATTTATTGGCCTTTTAAATTTTGCAATCCAGTGACTTTTTCTCATTCTAAACAAGTATTCATTTTCAAACCAAATTTTGTAGTTGTATATTATTTTTCTTAAACAGGGACCCCAAATCATTTAAGCCTTTAGCTCCACAAAGCCTGACTCTGTACCCCAGTGGAAGGCTAACAGGAAGTCCTCCCTTCTTCACTTGCTGTCTCCCTTTCCAGAGCCCTGTCTCCTCAGGGTTCAAGCCTTCCTCCCACCCACCTCCTGCCCAGCTCCTTTGAGCATCCCTCCTTCCTGAACAGACCTATTATTGTGGGCATGTAACCCCCCCCAGGGAATAAAAAGCTCTAAAAAACATCAAATTATAGGCTTCTGACCACCTATGGAATCACTAATGGAAGTCTAGTATGAGTGAGAGAGACAGGGGAGCCCACCAAGGAAATGACCTGTTATCAGTGTGTGGTGGGAGGATACTGGGTACCTGGTAGGCAGGGAAGTCCACAGAGGACATCAGAGGGAAAAAATTTCCTTCTATCCAGTGTGCTAGATATTGGAGGCCTTGCCCCTGGTCCTAAGGCCTTCCTGGTGGAGCCAGCCTCTAGGAGGGGAAAAAGAAGCTTAGTCTCTTAGTGACAGGATAGATGGATCTTAGGACCTGGGATCTTCCCCTTCCCAACTTGGAAGCCTGAATTTGGATGGGAGTCTTCCTTTTCCCTCAGACTGTGGAGATGGAGCCAAGAACAGGACCCTGCCTTTGCCAGGAGGGTTCTTTGTTGAGAAATTGTATAATTGGATATCGAGCAGAAGATAGACAAGGAACCACAGGGTCAAGTTCGTCATTCTTTGCAGCATAGCATAGAGATTAAGAACAGAGATTCTTATGC
Source organism: Avahi laniger (assembly GCA_963575035.1). Taxonomy (NCBI): domain Eukaryota; kingdom Metazoa; phylum Chordata; class Mammalia; order Primates; family Indriidae; genus Avahi; species Avahi laniger. Next base: position 4,041 of record CAUYSK010118908.1, on the reverse strand, counting down.
CAGACTAACTAGGCTTGAGTTCTAACTTCTGTTTGACCTTGGGAAACTCACTTAAGCTTTCTCTGCCTTGGTTTTTTAATCCATAAAATGGATCTATCAATAGTACCTATCTGGTCAGGTAAAACCATCCCAAACTTAGTGGTGTACAACAGTAACCATTTTGTCAACATGATACTTGCACATTTTGTGCACCAGGAGTTCAAATGGCACAGTGAAGACAGTTCATCTCTGCTTCATGATGTCTGGGGTCTCAGCTGGGAAGATGTGAAAGCATAGGGTGACTCAAAGGGCTGGAGGCTAGAATCATCTAGTGGCTTCTTCACTCACATGTCAGACTCCCGGGCTGGGATTGCTGAAGGATGGGTTACTTACCAGAGCACCTTCATGTAGCCTCTTCATGTGGCTTGGACTTCTCACAGCCTCAAAGTAAGTGTCCCATGAGAATCAAACAGAAGCTACATGGTCTTTCATGATTTAGCCACAGAAGTCATGTGGTATCACTTTTGTTGTACTCTGTTGGTTAAAATAGTCACAAGCCCACCAAAATTCAAGGAGAGGGAACATGGCCTCTAGCTCTCAATGGGAAGAGTGTCAAAAATTTGGGAGACCAAGTTTTAAAATGGTCATACCATCTCATAGGTTAGTTGAAGATTAAATGAGATATTATATATAAAGCACTTAGAACAGAGCCTGGTTCAGTATGAATTTCAGTTAGGTGAATGCTTTTATTAGTAGTATATGCAGGAAAGAGTTTCCTTTCCTAAGAATATTTTTTGCTAGAGGAGGAGGTACAGTAGGGGATAATATTGAGGGAATGACCCCAGGTGGGTGTATGCAGAGAGGGAGGCTAGGAATGCCTCAAGAGTGGGCTGGTCCAGTTCAGACAGGAACTATCTCCTGGGCTGTGGCTTCAGGGCCAGTTGTCAGATGTCCTTTCCAGGACCTTGGAAACCCAGATGCATTTTCACCCATTGGAAACATACCTAGACACAGCAGACTCCTCACTCTCTTGTGGAGGGTGTTAACCTCAAGGTGATATTTCTACCAGAGCCTGCCTCAGATGGGGGCAAGTAATGACCCAAAGATGTTCCTCAGGCCCCACAAATGCAGGCCTCCTTCTGCAAAGACTGCTTTACTTTAACAGTAATTGAAACTCCAAAATGTTTTACCAACACCAAATTCCATTGCACAGGGAACAGTGTGTGTATATATTCTTGCATCTTTGAAAGAAAGCAAAACTCCATCTTTACTTTCAAGCTTCTTTGGGCCCAGCATCCCTATGTTCAGCAGCGATGACAAAAACAGGTATTTATTAATAACTGCTCTTCACAAGACAACATCCTAAGATCTGAGTGTGGTCCATGGACCAGAAGCATCAGCATCACCTGGGAGCTTGTAAGAAATGCAGACTCTCAGGCCTCACCCCAGAATCTGCATCTTACAAGATCCCCAGGAAATTCTTCCACATATTAGAGTTTGAGAAACACAGACCTGAATTATCAGGGGCCTTGCACTTCCCCTACTCAGGCCAATTCCTGACACTTCATGTCCTGTTACTACTTTTGCCATCATTTATTTAAAAGAAGATACAATGGTGTGCATAGAGAGTGAATGGTGACCTCCCAAGATGGGGCAGGGAAAGCTTAGATCATAGCAAGGTCCTCAGCAGAATACAAACTGACTTTATTCAGAATCAATAAAGAAGTAGAGCAAGAAGTGAGCAAGAAGTAGAAGGAGTTGGATTGTAATTTCTGATAAAGAGTAAAGTAAGCCATGATATTGATGACTTGATAAACCCATAGTATACAGTGTCGGGGATGGTGAGGAGAGAGAGGCCCAGACTGGAGCCATGAGCTATTATGTGTGATTGAAAACACAAGTGGGCTTGATGAATGTTCGCTTCTCCTCCTTGTGGATTATGTCAAAAGCCTGGAGTCTGGAAACACACCTTCCTTTCTCCTTCTCCAGTCTTCAGAGAGTCATTGGGGAGTTTTTATGTGACATGATTGTGGAGGACTTGGGTTTCCTTTGGTAGAATTATAGGAGAAAGTGAAAGGAGGAGAGACAGTTGCTCAGATTCCACAGCAGATATTGGAGGTTGTGAGAGCAGACAAGGGCACTATACCCCTGGGAAGAGGTTGCCTCATGGACTCTAGCGCTCTCAGGCAAGCCTAGGCAACAGACGAGAAAAGCAAGTCCCATGGTGACACATTGTCATACGCTTGCCTGAGGATATAGAAAAAAAACTGAAGTGTTTTTCTATCTTCTCATCCAACAATAAACACTAAAGACTTCTGTGACCTCTGGTCACGAAGAATTGTGTGGGTATTTCTCCCCACCAACAACCAATCAGTTCTGCAGTAGACACCCATTGGGTGTCCTCTAATTCAATTCCATTCTGAAACTATCTACCTAGAGATAGTGTCAGATCTCAAAGGTTGAGGACTCAATCCCAAAAGACTATCCCCCTACTTCTGACACCAATTGCAAGTTAGGGCTTCTGGAACTTGTGACTGACCAGCTATAAATCAAGGTTTCCATGACCCCCTACTGGTTCTATTAATTCATTTAGCCCACAGAACTCAGGTAAATACTTTATTTGCATTTAGTGGTTTATTATAATGGATATTACAAAGGAAACAGATGAAAAGATACACAGGCTGAGATATGGGGGAAGGAATGTGGTGCTTCCATGCTCTTTCCAGGCACCCCACCCTCCAGGAACCTTCAAGTGTTTAGCTATCCAGAAGCCTTCCCCAACCCAGTCCTTTTGGGTTTTTATGGAAGCTTTATTATATAGGCATAATTGAGTAAACCATTAGCCATTGGTGATCAACTTAACCTTCAGCCTCTTCTTCCTTCCCCTGGGTTTGGTAAATGACAATGGATATAGGGGTTTCATTTTTGGGGTGTTGAAAATGTTCTGTAGGCTAACAAACATATGAAAAAATGCTCAACATCTCTAATCAACAAGGAAATGCAAATCAAAACCACAATGAGATATCACTTATCTACAGTGAGAATGGCCTTTATCAAAAAGTCCCTTGGCCTGGCGTCGTGTCTCACACCTGTAATCCTAGCACTCTGGGAGGCCGAGACAGGCGGATCGTTTGAGCTCAGGAGTTCAAGACCAGCCTGAGCAAGAGCGAGACCCCGTTTCTACTAGAAAAATAGAAAGAAATTAGCTGGACAATTAAAAATATATAGAAAAATTAGCCAGGCATGGTGGTGCATGCCTGTAGTCCCAGCTACTTGGGAGGCTGAGGCAGTAGGATCGCTTGAGCCCAGGAGTTTGAGGTTGCTGTGAGCTGATGCCATGGTACTCTAGCCTGGGCAACAGAGTGACACTCTGTCTCAAAAAAAAAAAAGTCCCAAAACAATAAATGTTGGCGTGGATGTGGAGGAACACTCATATACTGCTGGTGGGACTGCAAACTAGTGCAACCTCTGTGGAAAGCAATGTGGAGATACCTCAAAGAGATACAAGTAAATCTACCATTTGATCCAGCAATCCTATTACTGGGCATCTACCAAAAAGAACAAAAGACATTCTATAAAAAAGACATCTGCACTCAAATGTTTATAGCATCACAATTCACAATTGCAAAGGTGTGGAAACAGCCCAAGTGCCCATCAATACATGAGTGGATTAATAAAATGTGGTATATGTATATACCATGGAGTTCCATTCAGCCACAAAAAACAATGATGATATAGCACCTCTTGTATTATCCTGGATAGAGCCGGAGCCCATTCTACTAAGTGAAGTATCCCAAGAATGGAAAGACAAGCACCACATGTACTCACCATCAAATTGGTATTAACTGATCAACACTTAAGTGCACATATAGTAGTAACATTCATTGGGTGTCAGGCAGATGGGAGGGGGGACGAGGGGATGGGTATATTCACACCTAATGAGTGCGGTGTGCACCATCTGGGGGATGGACACTCTTGAAGCTCTGACTCGGGTGGGGCAAGGGGCAATACACGTAACCTAAACATTTGTACCCCCATAATATGCTGAAATAAAAAAGAAAA
>CAUYSK010118906.1:0-10443 GCA_963575035.1 Avahi laniger | reverse complement strand
GAAATTCACCAACGGTACTTGATTGTGATGTTTCTTTATTCTCTTAATCAAGACTAGTACTAGTCCACCACCACCATGTTTTTCTATGACAATGACTTTTTGAAGAGTCCAGGCTAATTGTCTTACAGAATATCCCACATTCTGGATTTGTCTGATTGTTGTTTAATGGTATCATTTAACTTGCTCCTCCATCCCCTGTATTTCCTATATATAGCTGTAAATGCATGGTCAGATAAATAAATAAATAAATAAATAAAACATTTTTCACAAAAATACTTCATAGGAGATGCCATCCAATTCATATTACACTACATCAGGAAGCACATAAATGTCAGGGTTTTTTTAACTGTTATCAATGCTAAGTCTCTCCATTATAAAGGTATTTTTTTCTCTTTGCAATCAGCAAGAAATCTGATGGATAATACCTCGGCATCGTGTGAACATATTATACTATTCCCTAACTCTCTTTAACTTAATGGTTTGAATACTCACTGGTGATCCTAACACTCAGATACTGATTTTGAAATTTCGCTACTCACCAAAAGAAAAAAACAGTTGACTACAGGTTTGAGAACAGGGAAAGTACAAGTAATTATAAGACATTTTTTTCCGGAAAACACAGAAAAGCTCAGAAATTAATGTGGACATGTTGAAGGAACAAAGGATAATTTTCGGTTTTAGTTATGACAGAGTAGTTTGTGTTAGACAAACCCTCAAAATAAAAATAACTGTTAAAATGTGAACAAAGGGTCAGGCGCGGTGGCTCATGTCTGTAATCCTAGCACTCTAGGAGGCCGAGGTGGGCGGATTGTTTGAGCTCAGGAGTTCCAGATCAGCCTGAGCAAGAGTGAGACCCTGTCTCTGCTAAAAAAATAGAAAGAAATTAACCGGACAACTAAAAATATATACAGAAAAAAAATTAGCTGGGCACGGTGGCGCATGCCTGTAGTCCCAGCTACTCGGGAGGCTGAGGCAGGAGGATCACTCGAGCCCAGGAGTTTGAGGTTGCAGTGAGCTAGGCTGATGCCATGGCACTCTAGCCCAGGCAAGAGAGTGAGATTCTGTCTCAAAAAAAAAAAAAAAAGGTGAACAAGGGTGTGATGATTCACACCTGTAATCTCAGCTACTCAGGAGGCTGAGCTGGGAGAATACCTTGAGCCCAAGAGTTCAATACCAGCCTGGGTAACCTAAGGAGACCTTGTGTCTTAAAAAAAAAAAAAGTAAACAAAACACATAAAGTGACTGTTTAAAGTTATGGGAGAGCAAAAAACAATGCAAGCGAGACTAGAAGAAAGAAGAAAAGTACTCTGCGGTAAGCAATGCCTTCGTCCTGGTTTTTTCTTTGGCATTTGACGACTTTCAGCAGGGAAGAATAGGGTCCAAGTTATTGGCCAGATCGTAAGTATTTCAGAGAGAAAACAGAAGTGTTATTGAACTGAGGAGACACAAGTTGGAGCTCAAGAATGCCAAAGTGCCTGAGACATGAGGAGCAAAATTCAGAATTGGAGTTACTACTAGTGAAGCAAGCCCAAAAATCTCTGTGCTGAGGCGCTGCCAAATCTAAAGCTGCACAAGATAGGAACCCAAGAAACCCAGCAGAAAAAGAGCAGCCAAAAGGCTAAACACATAGGGGGAGATTTTAACAGTGGCACAGTTCTGGGTAGACAGGTTGTAGTTCAAGTTCAATAAGTCGCAGGGCCCTTGGTAATCACTCTAGGCTTTTAGGTAATAGCCAATAAAGGTTGCTATCTAGGAGTAAGAACCACAGAGAAAGGGCAAAGCTGAAATACATCATCCCCAACAAAGTCTAAAACATACATCACCCAGTGTATACAATTTTTCATAAAAATCCATCATTCAAGCAAATATAATGAAGCATGCTAAAAAAACAGGATGAAAACACTCAAAACCTACAGAGAAAAATAGACAATAAAAACAAAACAGACCAGAGGCAATTCATATACTAAATTTTTAAATAATTGTGAGTAATATTTTCGAGATATTAGAGAGAGAGACTTTCACAAGAAACCTGAAATCTACTTTAAAAAAAAAATTAAATGGAAAGTCTAAAATTTAAAAATACTAAAATTAAGACTTCAACGTATGAATTTAATAACAGATTAGATAAAACAAAACAGGATTAGTGAACTCTGGAAGATATGTCCAGTCAGACAAAACATCCAAAGTAAAATACAGAGAGAGAAAAAAAGAATAGAAGACACAGAAAAGAACACAAGGAGATACGGGACATGTGGGAAAGATGTAGTATGCATGCATGTAACTGGAAAACCATAAGGAGAAAAGAGAGAGAGCAGGATAGAGCAATATTTGAAGAAATTCTGGCTGGAAATCTTTCCAAAATTGACAAAAGCTATCAAATCACAGATTTGAAAACCATAAGGGCAAACAGAAAGCCAACTGCATTTTAGGCACATCATAGTCAAACTCCTGAAAACCAGAGATAAAGTGAAAATCTTAAAATCATTTAAAGAAAAATGAAAGCAAATGACAGTACCTTAAAAGAGCAGCCATATAACCAATGGTAAATTTCGCAACAAAAACAATGGCATCCAGAAGACATTGGAATAATGCCTTCAATATGCCATAAAAAGAGACAAACAAAAGCTAAGAGAATCTGTTTCACAGATATTCACTAGAAGAAATACTAAAGAGACATCTTTAAGTAGAATAGTGATCCCAGGTGGAAGCAAAGAAATTCAGGAAGGAAAACAGACAAACAAAAAGAGAAGAAAATATAAATTCATATTGAATTTTAAAACAGTAATGTCTTATGGGATTTAAAACACATTCTAAAGTAAAATATATGACAACAGTCACACAAAAGGGGGCAGTGTAAATTAAGTTTAAAAATTACCAATAAAAAATACTAATGTAAGGTCCGCTGTAATTAACAAAGATTCCTATTGTAATCTCAAGGGTAACCATTAAAAAAAAATAAGAATATAAGACCAACAAACTTACAGAGGAGAAATAATGAACATATCCGATTAATTCAAAAGGAAGCCAAAAAAAGAAAGAAAGGAAGGGAAAAGAACAATATATAATCAATAGAAAATAAGTAGCAAGATAATAGGTGGTCTCTACTTAAACCCAACTATTACAATAATTTAAAATATAAATGTCCTGAACACTAAGATTTTTTTAAATCACACTGGATTTTTTTAAAAGATCTAACTATGTGCTTTTCAAAATGCACACACTAATTACAAGGACAGAGAAAAGCTGAAAGCGATAGGATTTTAAAAACTATACCAAGCAAACACTAACCAAAAGAAAGCTATTGTAACTATATTAATATCAGACAAAGTAGACTTTTAAAGGCAAAAAATATACTAGCAATAATGACATTTTATAATAGTAACAGGGTCAATCCCAAATTTGTATACACATAGTAACACAGCTTCAAAATATATAAAGCTAAAGTTGACAAAATTAAAGGAGGAATAGAGAAATTCACAATCATGGTTAGAAATTTAAAAGTACCACTTTCAGTAACCAACAGAAAAACATACAAAAAAAATTAGTAAGGATATAAAACAATTGAATAACCACATTTAACTGACCGATCTTATAGAACACATACATAGAACCCTGAATACAACTTCAAAATCCACTTTCTTTTCAAGTATACAATGAACATTTACCAAAACAGACCATATTCTAGGCCAATAAAAGAAGTCTCAATAAATTTCAAAGAATTGAAATCACACAGAGCACATTCTCTGACCACAGTACGATTAAAATAGAAGTTCAAAGTCAGAAAGATAATTGGCAATCCCCAAATGTTTGTAAATTTTAAAATGTATTTCATAAAAATCCAATGGCTCAAAAAGAAATCACAATGGAAACCAGATAATATTTTGAAATGAATAATAATGAAAATATTATATATCAAAATTTATGGAGTATAGGTAAAGCAGTACTTGGAAATTCAAAACTTTAAATTCATATACTGGAAAAGAAAAAAGGTTGAAAATTATCATTATATATATAATATATACAGTTACATATATATACAACTATCATTATTCACAGAAGGCATGATTATATACATATAATATCCCAAAAAAGATAGATAAACTATTACAATTAATATATATGTTTATCAAAATTGCTGGGTACAAAATCAATGTTCTAGAACCAACTGCACTTCTAAAAGCTGGCAAAAATAACTTTAGTAAACAAATTTTGTGTAAAATCCCATTTTATACAAACACCCAAAATACCAAATACCTAGTAATTCACCTAACAAAAGATTTACTCCACCTCTACTCTGAAAATTATAAAACATTACTAGGAAAAATTAAGTAAAGCCTAAGAAAATGGAGGGAAATCACATGTTCATGGATTTTTAAGATGTAAACATTCCAAGTTGATCTACAGATTCAAACCAATTTCAAAATCTCAGAGGATATTTTTTGAGAGAATTGACAAGATCATGTTAAAATTTATGTAAAAATGTAAAGAACCAAGAATTGCCAAGATAATTTTAAAGAACAACATTGGAGAACTTATAATATCTGATCTGAAGACTTCTTATAAAGCTACAGTAATTAAAACAGCTGACTACTGACAGGATTAACAAATAGTCCAATGGAACAGAGTGGAGCATTCCAAACCAGGCCCATGCATATAGAGTAAATGGTCTACCACAATTCAGTGGGAAAGAATGGATATTTTCAATGAATTGTGCTGGATCAATGGATATCTACATGGAAAAAAATTAATTTTGACCCCTACCTCAAACAATAAATATACACAAAATATCCTAAATGGGTTGCAGGTCAAAATATGAAAAGATAAGACAACAAATTTTCTATAAGAAAACTGAAAAATTTTGTGATCTTTGTATAGGCAGTGTTTTAAACAGAAGACCAAAAGAAAAGATTGATAATTTGGACTTTGTTAAAATTAAGAACATCTGTTCATCAAAAAATACCATTATAAGAGTGAAAATACAAGCCACAGACTTGGAGATGTTTGCAATATATGAATTTGAAAAAGAATTCTTACCTAGAATATATAAAGAACTACCACAAATCAGAAAGAGCAAAAAGGCAATCTAATTTTTTTTAATGGGCAAAACATTTGGTCAGGCACTTTACAGAAATGGATATCAAAATGGCAAATAAGCATATAAAAAGTTGGCAAATGTTATTGGTCATCAAAAGATGCAAATGACAGCCACAATGAGATTTGATTGCACATTCATCAGAATATCTAAGTTAAAAGAGTGGCCTCATGCCCATAATCCCAGCGCTCTGGGAGACCAAGGTGGGAGGATCACATGAGGCAAGAAGTTCCAGACAAACCTGGGCAACATAGCAAGATACCATCTCTACAAAAAATGAGAAAAATTAGCTAGGCATGGTGGCATACACCTGTAGGCTGAGGCAGGAGGATTCCTTGTGCCCAGGAGTTTGAGGCTACAGTGAGCTATGATTGCAGCAGTGCATCCCAGCCTGGGCAACAGGGCAAGACCCTGTCTCTAAAAAATAATAATTAATTAATTAATTAGAAGACTGACAATAATAACTGTTGACAAAGATGTAGAGCAGCTGGAAATCTTACACATTACTATTATAGTGTAAATTGATACAAACACTTTGGAAACCAATTTGGCAAATACCTACTAAAAGCTGAATATGCATTTATCCTATGACCCAACAATTCTTCTCCTGGTATATGCCTGAGGGAAATGAGTGTTTATGTTTTCCAAAACACAAGTACGTAAATGTTCATAGCAGCTTTATTTATAATGGCCCCAAATTGGAAACAACCCAGGTGTCCATCAACAGGACAATGGACAAATAATATGTGGCATTCATATAATGAAATACTATACAGCAAAGAAAAAGACCACATGTACCAACATAGATGATTCTCCTAGTACATAGTTTTCAAGAATAGGCAAAGTAATCAATGATGATAAAAGTCATAATAATAATTACCTTGGGGTGGGGGTGTTTACTGACTGAGGGGGCACAAAGGAGCATTATGGAGTGCTGGAAATACACTAGGTATTAATCTAGTTGATAACTGCATGGGTGGGGTGCATGCAATTGTAAAAATTCCTGCAATCAACTGTCATGGAGTGAAATATAGAATCTTCTTTTTCTAAATTCAATAAATAATTTTTTCTGAGGCAGAGTCTCACTCTGTTGCCCAGGATAAAGTGCAAGTGGCATAATCATAGCTCACAGCAACCTCTCACTCCTGGGCTCAAGCAATCCTCCTGCCTCAGCCTCTGTAGTAGCTGGGACTACAGGTGCATGCCACCACGCCTGGCTAATTTTTCTATTTTTTGGAGAGACAGGGTCTCACTCTTGCTCAGGCTGGTCTCAAACTCCTGAGCTCAAGCAATCCTCCCGCCTCAGCCTCCCAGAGTGCTAGGATTACAGGTGTGAGCCACCACACCCGGCCTAAATTCAATAAATAATTTTTTCCTAATAATCATCGAGTTCTTTTTAAGTGAAATAGATTCACTGCATCTCATATTGCAAAAAAACTTTTAAAGCCATTTAGATGGATGTCTGAATTCTGAATCTGTTATTATCACAATCTTATGAACTCTAGTTCAAGAATAGACTACATTCCTCCAATGTGAAGGCATTCATAACCACCCAAGGCAGTGTATTCCATCTTTATGTGGAATCAAATCAAAGTTCAGATTTGATTTTTAAAACTCAATATGAAATAAATAGCATCATTACTACTCATATGAGGAGGATTTCCTAATTTTGTTTTTTCAAAAAAGCCAGTATTGAATGACGGAAGTGAAGAGGATTCTAAGACAATTTTCATAGCAAAAGTAAAAAAGAAATCCCTAAACCACATAGAACTTTTTACACTGGCATCCTTCTCACAAAAACTCACCTTGGACCTGCATACGAGTTCTCACTAAGTACAGGGGGTAGCTCACAAACTGACCACAGAAGTTAGATAAGGCACTACATCCCAGCAAAGTCACCAACTCAGGGTCTTCTGCAAAGGTGTTTAGCCAATGAGTCTTCAACAGCTGATAAAGAACAAAGAATATACTTTAACAATTACTACAAGATGAACCAAAATAACAATAATCTTTTCTCACCATAGGCATACACTGCTAACATCTGTGTTACATTATATCAAAGAGCATAAAATACAGAATGCGACAATCCAGTACAAAGAGCCATAGGACATACACTTACAAACTGCCAGTTTTTACTGTAATTTAATGTAGTTAAAGTTCATAAAGCCCTCGATATTGCAAGGACTCAAATTATCTAAATATTACTTCTTTCCCTAAGCACCAACCTGGTGATTAGATTTATCCAGAGATGTTCTCTATGTACAAACAACCAGAAATCAGAGAACCTTAGTGATGGAAACTGACTACCCTGGACTATCAGAACCCTGACTGCCTAACCAAGATAGGAAAGCCTATCTTGTCAAATTGCATTTCCTCTAACAGCGATATTTTTGTTTCAGGACCTCTTACACTCTTAAAAATTATTTAAAATACCCTGAAGTTTTTGTTTATATGGGTTTTATCTATCAATATTATCAATGTGATAATACTAGATATTAAGACTGAGAAAAATTTTTAAACATAAGAATACATTGTTACCACTCATCAGAGTAAGGATGCCGTCATACATCATAGCCTCCGGAAACCTCTGTGCTTGGAGAGAATGAGATTGACAAATGTAAATAATGTCTTGGCATTAGGAAAATAGTGTAGACATCACAGATCCTCAGAAAGGGTCTCAGGGACTCCCTTCCCCTCAGAGATGTCAAACTATGCTTTAGATGACTGGTTACATGGCTTTGAAATATCAAAATAATCATTTTAATATCTAAAAATGCTAGATAATGCCACTGACTGATTGTTACGGGCTGAACTGTGTCCTTTCAAAATTCATTTCCAGAATTTCTAACCCCCAGTACCTGAAAATGTAACTGTATTTGGAGACAAAGTCTTTAAAGAGGTAAGTAAGTTAAAATGAGGTCTTTAGAGTGGGCTCCAATGCAATATGACTGGTGTCCTTACGAGAAGAGGAAATTTGCATACAGAGAAAAGACGACGTGAGGACCTATCAAGAAAGGGACCATCTGCAGGCCAAAGAAAGATATCTCAGAAGAAACTAAATCTGCCAACACCTTGGTCTCAGGATTCCAGCCTCTAGAAATGTGATAAGTTCTGCTGTTTAAGCCGCCCAGTCTATGGCATTTTGTTATGGCAGCCCTAACAAAACAGGACACTGCTTCTGTGGCTTTCCTCATTTAATGTTTCCCAAACTTAGCTAATTGTCAGATTCAGTTAGAATTTTTTAAATTTATTTATTTATTTTTTTATTTCAGAATATCACGGGAGTACAAACACTTTGGTTACCTAGAATTTTTGATTAACTTTCTAACTGCAGGTCAAGGATTAGAAATCAAACTGCAGTAGATTAAGGAGAGAATAAACAGTGGGGAAATAATGTATAGATGATACTCCACATCCTTTGGAAGTAAAGGAGTGAGAAAGTGATAGTAGTCACTAGTGATGGAGGAAGAGTTAAAGAGAAAATCTGTGCTTTGCTGTGTTCGGTGTTTATTTGTAAAAGAAATCTAAAGGTGACTGCCAGCCGAGAAAGGGGAAGGAGCAAGGACCTGGACCAAGAGCCGAGGTAGAACATCAGACTTAGCAGGAAAGAGAGACGCTGTCTCTGAGGCATAATTTATAATAACGATAGCTCACACTTACAGAGCACTTTTCCTACACTGAGGCAGATCTAATCATTTCACATATATTAACTTAATTTCATTTCAAAAAAAAAACATGGGATAGGTCCTATTATCATGCTGTAAGTTCCTTGTTTATTTTTTTCTCCCTTCATCACGTTGGCAAGACAGAACCACTCTGCTTAAAACCAACTTTGTTTCTCCATACCTGCTCCTATGCAGTGAAATGCAACTGAAAACATACACACATGCTGATGGTCTTGTTTTAAATTCATGATCGTCAAATCTCAAATAAAGCTCTAATTTTGTCCTGGAACAATACCAAATTTCTCTTTCTCTCCCAATATACCAAGCATTATTCCATAGTTTCTCCCCTGTCCTAAAACTTGTAACATCAGTTGATCCTAAAGCTTATCTGGAAATGCAAGGCATCCAGAACGGCCAAAACAATCCTGAGAAAAGAAGAACAAAGTTGGGGGATTCACATTTTCCAATTTCAAAACTTACTATAAAGCTACAGCAATCAAGATAGTGTGGCAGTGGCATAAGAACAGACATATAGATCAATGGAATAAAATTGAGAAGCCAGAAATAAACCCTTACATTTATGGTCAATTGATTTTCAAAAAGCGTACCAAGACAATACAATGGAGAAAGAACAGTCTTCTCAACAACAGATGTTGGGCAATTAGATATATACATGCAAAGAATAAACACCATATGCAAAATTTAACCCAAAATGGATCACAGAACTAAATGTAAGAGCTAAAACCAAAATAGAATTTTATCAAAATTAACAACATTTGTGCTTCAAAAGATAATATAAGGAAAGTGAAAAGATAACCTGTAGAATGGCGGAAAATCTTTTCAAATCATATATCTGACAAGAGACTTGTGTCTGGTATGTAAAAATAACTCTTACAACTCAACAATAAAAAGACAAACCACTTTAAAATGGACAATGGTACTACTTCACATCCGCTAAATGACTATAATCCAAAAAAACAGATAACAAATGTGGGCAAGAATGTGAAGATTTTGGAATCCTCATACACGGCTGGTGGAAGCAATCTGGCATTTATTTCAAAAGTTTGTTAAACACAGAGTTATCAAATGACCCAGCAATTCCACTCCTAGACATATATTCAGGAGAAAGAAAACTTGTACTTGAATTTCGTAGCAGCATTATTCATAACAGCCAAAAGGTAGAAACAACCTAAATGTTTATCAACTGATGAACAGATAAACAAAATGTAGTATATCCATATAATGGAATATTATTCAGCAGTGAAAAGGGAATGAAATTCTAATACATGCCACAACATGAGTGAACTTTGAAAACATGCTGAATTAAAGAATCCAGTCACAAAAGACCACATATTATAAGATTCCATTTATATAAAATGTCCTAACTGGACAAATCTAGTGAGAGAGAAAGTAGACTGTAATTGCCAGGGACTAGGGTGAGATGGGAATGGGAGTGACTGCTAATAGGTACAGGATTCATTTCTGGAGTGATAAAAATGTTCTCACATTAGATAGTAGTGATGGCTGCACAATCTTGTGAATATACTAAAAACTACTGAATTGTATACTTTAAAATGGTGAATTACATGGTATGTGAATTATATCTCAATAAAGCTATTATTTTAAAATACTTGCCAGATATGGTACTTCTCTGCTTAAAACCCTGCAGTGGTTTCCCATTTTACC
>CAUYSK010118905.1:0-37514 GCA_963575035.1 Avahi laniger | reverse complement strand
GGCCCTCAGGGATGCAGCTGAGTGGAACTGAACAACCTCAGTCCTTCCCCACCCCACTGTCCCATAGCCCCCTCAGGAGGCTCCTACTTGTCTGTCAACTGACAACCTCGGGGGGCCTGTCTGGGGGGTAGTACTTTCTGCCGTCTCTGGCCTGATGACCGCCTCCCTTGTGTCCTGAGTCCCCGGCCCACTTCTCTGAAAGACAGGAATTGATAGTAGGAGAATGTACTTTGTTTTGTGTGGAACAAATTGTTTGAGATTAGAAAAATGTGTTCTCTTTGATTCTAACTAATGCCATTTGCTTCTGTAACCGTGCTTGCTTTTAGTTGTTTGCTAAATACAGGAGTGAGAGCAGGAGTGACTCCATGACAAGCTGAATTTCCTGAAATAGGCCTAAGTTTCAGTTTCTCCCGAAACCCAAACGCAGACCAAAACTGGCGCCCGTGCGAAAATTGAAAATCCCGAGGCTTGGAGCCAACCAATCAGGAGTCAAAACAATCCGCCACTTTCAAAGGGACCAATGGACTAAGGGGGAAGGAGGATGGTGTGCCCAGCGTGTCGTGTGGAACCTGCGTGTCGTGTGCCACTGGTGTGTCGTGTGCAAAAGAAAGTATAAAAGCTTCACTTTTACCCCAGGGCGGGGTCCTGGTTCATAGGGGGGCCACTGTGTTGGTGCTCTGGGACTTGGACCCTAGCTCGAACTAGCAAATAAACTCCTTTGCCATTTGCAGCCTCGGTGACTCTGCCTCTCTGCTCCTGGGGCCGAGGGGAACCGGCTCTAACATCTCCACTCACGGACTTGGTCACGGGTGAGGTCGAAAGCCAAGAGGTAGTTCTGCTCTGTAGAAGGGATGTGTTCCGGCCAAACTGGCTGATAAGTGATTTTCTGCAAAGTAGAATAATTGGACGCGTGTTCCCATGGCAACAGTGCCCTTCCTGGAAACCGTTCGCAGGGAAGGCAGGAGAGGGCAGCTCGGGCTCTGCCGGGCACTGCGGGCTCTGGGTTAGGGCCAGGTGGAAACTGCGGTGCCTCCTGATAGGCAGCCCTGCCTCCGTGCCGCTTCCCCTCCCCGGGGCCTCCTTCAAGGCCCTGGCCCTGCTTCCTCAGGCGGCAGAAATCACTGCCGTGCCCTGCTGGCGGGGCTCCTGCGTGTGCGCTCACACTTCTGGAATCTGTCGTCTTCCCTCTCCAGTAACAGAAAATATGCTTTCCAGTGAGAGCATTTACAATGCGTACATCAACGATTCACAAAACGCTTTCACACGCACTGCCGTGGGATTCTCTGAACAGGACCTTGGGAGGTGTATGACATCAAAATGCCCACTTTACAGATGTGGGAACTGAGGCTCGCACTGATGAAGTGACCAGTAGCACAGGGAGGCGGGAGGCAGGGGACGTGCCAGGCAGGTGCCGCCGCAACCTCTCCCGACTGCAGGGCACTCCTCACCCTGTCGGGAGGGAGAGCAGGTGAGGTCCCCGTGACCTCCCTCTTCCAGACGGGAATTGCAGAGACAGCGCCCTCCCGGCAGCAGCGGGGAAGAGAGAGGCTGCTCCCGAGTGGGACCTTTCTGGCCACGGCTTCTAATGAGCTTCCCTGCGAGATCTCAGCACACCTTCCCCTCTCCACGGCCTGAGAATCCCAGGCTGCCGATAAAGTGACGACTGAGTGTCAGGAATCGTCAGGGCCTTGGCTTTGCTGCTTGTCCTGCGGTCTGCGAGAAGCCCCCAGTCTGCTGGGCAGGAGGCCCCGTCCTGTTTGGAAGGGTGCGTGCGTGTGACTGCGTGAGAGCACGTGTGTGGTGTGAACACGCGTGGACCGCATGTGTGAGTGGAGAAGCAGGGGGGTGGGTGGAGGCGTGTCTCGAGAGGGCAACAGGGCTCCTCCGAGAAGCTCCACGCTTCGTCCTCACTTGGGGCGGAGAGAGGAGGAGATCAGGGGAGGCGGCACGGTGTTTCATTTTCCTTTCAACAACCTGTCAGACTTGCGCTCACCCCATTTCTGGTGTCAGGTGGGGACTGGGCCCCGCACCCGCACTCTCGCCCAACGTCGCTTCCATACGCGGGCTCTTCCCGGCCCAGGTCCCAGACATCGCGGCGCAGACACAAACCATCCGCACTGGGTTCCACCCAATCCGTGACCCCCAGACGCGCATCACAAAGTGGTCATTTCACACCATTAAGTTAGGGGTGGTAATTCGCACAGCGACAGGTAGCTGGGACACTGTTCTTCCATCCGTGTCTCTGGGCTAAGCCTTCCCTCTGAGCTCCCGCACACGCACCTCCCTACCCGTTTCCGAAGTGCCGAAGTACAAGGAATCTTCCACGGGAGCCTTGGCCCAAAGCGACCTACGCGGAAGCCATCATCTTCCCGTCCAAACCTGAAGCCCTTGGTGATAACCTGGGCAGAAGTGGACCAGATGAGGCCCTCGACTGCCTGAGGGGACACGGGCAGAGCGGAGGTGGGCTTCCAGCCACCCATGACTGAGCAGGAAGGGACGTTTGCTGGGGGCCGGCCAAGGTGGAGTCCGTGACCGCGGACAAAAAGCAAGAGACACGGTCCACACCCGCAGGAAACCTCGGCGCTGCCCTCGGCCCCTGGGTCAGCCCCCTGGGGGACAGCGGCAGTAAGCAGGCCCTGCTGCACTTCCCCGTGCCCTGGAGCCAGGAGAGGCCACGTGACGTGCTTTGGGAACGGAACGGGAGCAGCGCGATGCCGGCCACCCCGTGCGAGCCTCGCGGAGGCCGCGCAGGAGCAAGGCGGAGTCAGCCCCGGCGGCCACCCCGCCGCCTCCTCCCGGGAGCCAGAAATAAATCTGTGTTGTTTCCCACCCTTTTACTTTCAGCACTCTGTGGTATTAGAAGAAATACATAGTTTGATTTTATGAAAAATCCAAGCCTGACAATCTTTGTCTTTTCAATGGAGTATTCAGTGCAATTTTTGGAGTATTAGTCCAACTTCTAATACTTGTTACGTATTATTGAATAAATGTTCGTGTATCAGTCCAACATTTAATCTAATACCTGATTTGTTTGGGATTGAACCTCCCAGATTACTGCGGGGTTTACGTGTGTCCCTCCTATTCCACGTTCCTTTCTCTTTCCTTCCGGGCCTCCTTTCGGATGAGAAAAGTGAGCGCAACGACTTCATTTCCTCCATTAGCTCGGGAGCGACACGGTCCTCACTGTCCCTCCAGCGGAGACACTGCTGGGACTTTCCGCAGCCTTCGCGCTATTCACGTCCCCGACCTTTCATGCGGTAGCGTCCTTGTGATTGAGTTCTTTATCCATTCAAACTGAAGTTTTTGTTGTCTATTCTTTTTGTTTTATGTAGTCAAAATTCATTTATATTTGCCAGAATGTTTACCTTTCCAGTGCTTTTCCTTACCGCCAGGACTGCGTCCTTCCGCTGAAGGATCTCGTCTGCATCTGTCTCTTAGCGCCGGTTTGCTGGCAATGAAAGGATTTTTTGTGTTTTTGGGGTTGGGGAAATGTTCACCCTCACTTTTAATTCTTCAGTTTATCGTAACAAAGAAAAGTGTTTATTACAGATTGCTAAACGAAGGAAGTAAAAACACAAAAGTGCAGAACATCAGTGTAAAAGTGCGCAAAAAAGACTGTAAGAAATAAAAAATACTCAACATTGCTCACACTCCGAGTTGTGTGGTTGTGGGCATCTGAAATTTTTTTATGCTTTATTTTTTCTAGTATTTTTCTAAATTTGTTGTAATAATTAGATATTCCTTTCCGTAATTAGGAAACAAGTTAGGCTTATTACATAAAGATGTAAGAGTCACGGGTTAGAGAGAAGTGAGGAAAGCCAGGAATCCGTAATCTTACATCTGAGGATTCTCCATGCTTTTCTAAAACATTTATTCACCACCTACTGCGCATTTGGCACTAAATATTTCCTCTTACTCTAGAATTTGTCTTGTAAAAATTGTATTTTAGCTTCCATTTTATATGTAAATTATTTATGAAAGTCTAACATACATACAGAAAATCACACACATCGTAAACGCACAGCTTGATAAATTTTCGCTAAGTGAGCGCAGGCGGGTAACGGGACTTGAACGAGAAACAAAACGTTATCAGTTCTCCGGAATCCGCCCCGCCTGCTGCCGCCACCTCTCAAGAGAAGCACTACCCTGATTTCTTTCTTTCCCTCCCTCCCTCCCTCCCTTTCTCTCTCTTTCTTTTTTGCAGAGGAGGCTGGAGTGCAGTGGTGCTATCACAGCTCACTGCAGCCTCCAACTCGTGGGCTCAGGCCATCCTCCTGCCTTGGCCTCCCAAAGTGCTGGGATTATAAGCATGAGCCACGACGCCTGGCCAACACTATCCTGATTTCTAACACCAAAGCTTAAGTTTACTTTTTTTTTTATGTTTCCATAAATGGAATCATAGAGCATGTTCTCTTTTGTTTCTGCTTTGTTCGTTTAATGTTTGAAAGATTCTTCCATGTTCTTACATGTAGTTGTGGTATATTCTTTCTCATCGCTGTATAGTATTCAATTTTATAAACCTTACCACAATGTGTTTGTCTCTCCTATTGCTGATGGGCATTTGGGTTGCTTCCAGTTTCTGATACCAGTAGTAATTAACATTACTGTGAATACTCCTGTACATACCTCTTGGTGAACAAACACATGCATTTTTCTTGGGTCTACTCACATTTGCTTTTGAGGGCTGGTTTAATTTCCTATCTAATTCTTTCTTTCTTTCTTTCTTTCTTTCTTTCTTTCTTTCTTTCTTTCTTTTTTTGTGACAGATTCTGGCTCTGTTGCCTGGGCTAGAGTGCTGTGGTGTCACCCTAGCTCATAGCAACCTCAAATCCTGGGCTCAAGCGATCCTCCTGCCTCAGCCTCCCAAGTAGTTGGAACTATAGGCATGCGCCACCATGCCCAGCTAATTTTTTCTCTATGTATTTTTAGTTGTCCAGATAATTTCTTTCTATTTTTAGCAGAGATGGGATCTCGAACTCCTGACCTTGAGCGATCCTCCTTCCTCGGCCTCCCAGAGTGCTAGGATTACAGGTGTGAGCCACTGTACCCGGCCCTATCTAATTCTTGATTGGTAATTATTTTCTTCCATATTTTACCGATGTCATTCTATTCCATGTTTCCGTGAGAAGTCAGCTGTCAGCTCAATTGTTCATCCTTTGAAGGTAACGTAGCTGTTTTCTTTTGTCTGCTTTTGATATTTTCCTTCTGTCTCTGTCTTTTAGCGGGTTTACTGTGATGTTGCAGGGAGTGTATGTGAGCGCGTGTGTTTACATTGGTCCTGCTTGGGGTTCCGAGTGCTTCTTGAATCTGTGTCTTGGTGTCTTTGGTCAGCTGGGGCAGTTCTCAGCCAGTGTCTCTGCAAGTGCTGCCTCCCGCCCCAGCCAGCGCAGACCCTGAACCCTTGAACGCCTTGAGAACAAAGGTGGCCCAGAATGTCCAATTCACTGCCCTGGCTTCTTCTTTCTCTCTGAGATCTCTTTCTCTCCTGATCCTGCAAGTCCTGGCTTCCTAAATAGACCTGAACTCCAACGCTTGGCACCCAGTCCCAGGGGCTGGCTGAAACTCAGTTTCTTTTTATCTCAGGGCTGCTTTTGGCCAACTTCTAGCCATTTACGGATCAAGAGATGCCTCAGCATGGAAAGACATGCAGAATGTCACGATTACCCCACGGAGTCTCCCTTCTCTCTGGGGGCGTGTCCTGCCTGCTCCAGCCCCACGGCCTTGAGAGTTCATTGGTGCCTTCCCGTTACCCAGCTAAGAAGACTGGCTGTTGACAGCTAGTCTGTCCCCTAAACCTTCGTGGTGTTAGACACTGATCTTAGGGATTGTAATAAACAATTACTGCAGCACGTCCTGACTAATGTAGCAGGGATCCTTGGCGGGCTTGGGGGCTCGTTGAAAGAGACTGTAACTGTGGATTTAATTATAGACCCAGGAGGCTCCCGCAAGAGCTGCTACGCCCTAAGGTTTGCACATCCTCATGGCTCAGTCCAGGGCTTACCGTGCAAACACTGGTTTTCCAAGAATGGGCCAGGATCTCCAATGTCTCTTTTAATTTATAGAGAGATCTACTTCTGATTTTGGAAATCCACCTGACTTTCTGTAGATTGATAAAGTTAACATTATGCATGTAGCAGAATTTTTTATGTCCACAAATATTAAGCATCTGTGACTTTATCATATAGATCTGACGAACAACTTACGGTTGGTGATTTTAGACTTGGCACAATACATTCCTTTAAGTTTTTAATCTTCATTTTTTTCTGATTATTCAGACATTATTCTGACATTCATTTATTAAAAAAATTTCAGAACAACAAAAATGTATGAATTAAAATGTGAAAGCTTTCCCAATCCTGCTTGTCTCAATAAGAACCGCTAACAATACGACATATTTCAATCTATATCATTGTATGTGAATACTAACAAGTGCGTATATTCAAACATAGAACCATACTGGATATATTATTCTTCACCTTGCTCTTCTCATTCAGAAATATACTGCAGATACCTTTCTGTGTTCGAGCTTTCTCTTGTTTCTAAAGTGTATAAAGTAGCCCTCTGTATGGATGTGCTGTAACCGATTAAGGGAAACGCTTATCGATAGATGTGCATTGTGTATACTTTCACATAAGGCAAGGTTTAAAAATAATTCCCTCAGAAAATAGGAATTATTTTACACTTGCTCTGTCCGACTTCAATCAATGCTATTATAAACAGGACTTTAAATATCACTTTTAAAATGCAATACAATGAGTAACTACTTTGTAGAAATTATGAATATTCCCCAACAGGACGAATGAATGAATGAAATAAACCGAAAGGAAACACTGTCCTTGTATGAAGTGAAAGGTCCCCTGTTGCCCAGAATAAAATTTCCAGCGAAGTGATGAATTCTGAAAATTGTTCAATGACCCGAAAGAGGATTTAGCGGTGATGAGGACACTCAGTTGAAGATGAACAGAAAGAGGTTATTTCACAAAATGTATGGGTTGAGAAAGCAATGTTTCTAAATTATTACTCCATATAACAAGCTTTAAAATGTATAACTAAATCAAAAAATATTATTGGTAATATTTCAATATTTTATTCTGACCCTAAGAAGTGTGTTATTCTAATTGGCCCCAAATCCCCCAAATAAACAAACTCCCCTTTTCTGGTGCCTTTGCATTTGGTTCACTGAAGATTCACTTGGGTTTGTCTTGCGTTTGGGCATAGATGGTCAGTTGCTCTCAATTTCTTTTGCTATTATAAACAACACTGAAATAAATATTCCTAAACTTTGTACAGCTGGGGGGAAATTTGGAAAAGTGCTGTATCAATGGAGAAGACCACTTAGAAATGCTACCTAAGTTGTCAAATTACCCTCATAAAATTTATAGGAAGTTACACTCCTAATACGGTCTGCTATGGTATCCGGGACAATGCTTTGTTAAACTCCGTGGTTTTTGAGCATATCTCATGGAATTGGGGTGGGGTTACTTGCATGGGGTCTCATGTCCTCTCCTAGACCCCCTGGGCCACATTTCCTTGTCCAATGTGACACCGAATGCCACTCCTTAAACACAGTAGGTGCTTGACACGTTTTGCTGAACGTCTGAAAATCGTCCAAGACTCCACGGTGCCCTGGGCCCCGCCCCAGGCCCAAACCCATTTCTGAATCCCTCACTCCACGCTGACCACAGCCGGGTAAGACACTCTGTAGGAAGACTAAGCATTTGGGGACGGGGACACCTCAGGAGGAGGGAGATGGCAGCTACCGCAGGTGGTTTTCGTGCTCGTGACGGGACGTCCAGTCCCTCGGCTCCAGCCACGGCGGGACCGATTTTCCCACGGTCCTGAGAGCAGGACTCGTCTGCATCTTGTCCACTTTACCCACCCCTGCGTGCCTGTTCCCGCCGCTCTGCGCCCAGGAGGGAAGTGAGAGCTGACCCAGCAGGTGGCCAGGCCCATCTCGGCCTCTTTCCTCTGAGTTTCCACCCACATCATGCACATCTGCTCGTGGTCCCGTCTGTTTCAGTCTCCTCTGACGTGATCAAACTTGAGTTTTCTCAAATATCACCTCCCAGGCTCCTGGACACAGAACCCCTAGCACTCGGGGCCTCCCAACTTGTGTCCTGAAGGTCACCACCCTCCCACCTCCTCCTCCCCACCGACCCTCGGGGTGCAACCACCCAGGCTTCCCCTGGCTGGAAGGAGGCTGCCGGTCACCTGATGTCCCCTCTGAGCCATGATCCAGCTCCCTCATCGTCTCCTATGTGGCACCTCCCAGTCAATCCCAGTTCATTTCCCTGGAGAGGGACCGGCTCTTAACACGTGCCACCCGGTGCCGTGCATCAGCCAAGTAAGGGTTGTGTGCTGTGCTGCTTTTTAAACGGTGTCAGAAAAGGCTGTCTGCGCTGTGGGGCTATGAACACCTTGCTTTCTTCTTTACACTTCTTATTAAAGAAAGTTGAATCCATTTTTAATCCTTTTTAATTTTTCCAACATTTCACTGTAAAGAGTTTCCAACAAGTCCACTTAAAGTGGGTTCTTCCTCTAAACTAGCCGGTTTGCTCCTTCACACGAGGGTGTCGTCCTGTGTGTGGCCAGGCTCACCTGCCGCGTGGGCGTTGCTCAGGACGATGGCAGCTGTGTGCTGCCAAGGTCTTCTAGAGCTCTCTTTCCCTCTCCTGGGCCCACCGTGAGGACAAAAAACAACCAAAACCTTTACTACGCGCCTGTGATATGCATGGACTATGCCGGGTGCTGGGTGCAAGGCAAGGTCTCAGCCCCCAAAGAGTTCTGGACCTGTGAGGGCAACAAACCCGTGACCAAACCCGAGGTGTGGTGCTCCACAGAGGAGGCGGGTGTCGAATGGAGGGGCACCGTCAGCCGGGAGAGGTTGGACCGGGGTGTGGGCAGGCACTGCCTAGGCTGAGCGGGGTTAAGAAGGTGGTGGCACCTTCCGGGATGAGGACACAGAGGTGTGGAAGAGCTTCAGGACCCCGCCTGGCCCGCCCGGTGGGAGAGCAGGGTGTGGAGGGAGAAGGAGCCGGAAAGCTAAGGCAAGGTGAGAACCGAGGGTGTCAGGGCGGGCTCTCAGAGGCTCCACAGCAGGGACAGGGGTGCGTAAGGCAAGATCACCATCCTGGCAGCAGCCTGGGGTGGGAGTATGTGTGTGTGTCGCAGTGAGGGGAGACGGACAGACCAGGAGGCAACTGCAACCGTCAGGGAAAACGGGGGAGCCGGGGCTGCTCAAGAGGGATGACGTGGGAGGAGGGGCCAGAAATACTCAGGAGGCGGAGTCCGCACTCCGCAGAGGGACCGACAGACCCGGACAGACCGGGTGTGTGCAGCGGGTGGGGAAGGTGTGGGCCACCCTGAGGCTGGACTCGGGGAAGCAGCCCAATGCGGAGGACACCGAGCTCAGTTCTGAGTCTGTCGGGTTAGGTGGACCAGCGGCCGCCCAGGTGGAACCGCTCAGGGGAGAGGAAAGTGCCGGACAGAAACCCGGGGAGAGGCGGAGCAGCACAGCACTAGCCCAGGATACAAACGAGTCTAACGGTGCGCACGTTCAATGCTGCGCAAACACGTGGCAGTAAACGTGGTGTAAACCGTGATCGGGGATTCGGGGGGATGCGCGCTTTGGGGTTCCTGGGTGCACCACCAACCATGAAGAATAAGGTCTACAGGAGCAGGGCTTCGGGTGGATGGAGGTTTTTAGGGTGAGATGGGCAAGTCTGGAGGAGGCAGGCGGTGGAGAGAAGCGCCATCATTCGCGTGCTTGCTGGGGGCGGCCCAGGAATGAGCACTGTCCGCATCCCGCCCACACCCCCTCGGTGTACCCGAGTGTGTAGGCCCCGACGAGGATACGCGCGCACACACGCACAGGCGCGCACACACGCACAGCGAGCGAGGGTGGGGAGCCCGCGGCTTGGAGAAGACCCGTGGACAGGTGGCAGCTATCTCTGCCTCCCAACCCGGCAGGTTTTCTGTAAGAAGCGGATACCCCCCTCTACCTGTCTCTCCCCGGCCTAACACTTCAACCCTTCTCTCTGGAACTCCAGCACCTCGACTCCGTTTGCCTGGGGAGCAAGCGTCCCCCAGGAAACGAGAACCTCTAGCCTTTCTCCGAAGATAGGCCCGCGTGGTCTCCAAACCCGAGGCTAATGCCATCGCTTCAGTTGAGCATCTTTTAACCCTGAGGGTGATTTCAGTCCTGATCGGTCCCCTGCACCTCGGTGGAGCCAGTGTTCCCTGAGGCAGGCTGAGGTGGGGGTCTGGGGGCCAGGTGTCTACTTTTTTGCACATCAAGGAGAGAATTGGACATTTCAGGAAGGTGGCTGGTTTGTCCAAAGGAGTATGAGGCTCCGTAGGGTTTTTCTTTCTTCCTTCACTCTCCCATTAACCAGGTGCGGGGGGTGGGGGGTTCCCTCTCACCGACTTTTCCCACTTTAGCCACCTCCTCAGCATTGTTTTGTTTTTTTAAACCTCCATGCCCAGCTCCCTTTATGGAAAGTACTGTGATGTCCAGGGCGCCTTAAAAAGGCAGCTAACGGCTCCCTGGCTGCGGTCCTCTCTGCTTGTTTCCCTGGCAACCGGAGGCAGGGAAAACAGAACCTGTCAGATGGAAAATGTCAGTTACAACAGATGTGGGAGAGCAGGGAAGACAGGGTGGGGCGGAGGAGGGGGGAGAGCTGGGGGGCTCACCCTCCAGTGACCTGGGCTGGCGCCCTCGCCCCGGGCAAGCTAGGGGACGGGAGGCTGGCTTCCTGAATGAGAGGGGCTGCCATCCGGGGCGGGGCTGGGAGAGGTGGGAGGGGCGGGGAGGGGACTGCTCCCGGGATTAGCAGATGGTGTGGGCGGCTGTCCCGCCCAGCTGAGTGTCACATTGTTTTAAAGGTCATTTGGGCTGCTTGGGGGCCCAGTGATGCGTCCCAGAGACCCCCCAGTTGAGCTTGAAGCTTGGGGGTCTGGGCAGAAAAGGGTGGAGGCTCGGGCAAGAAAAAGAGATCAGACTGGCCTCCCCAGGACCCTGGAACTGCTCTCCCTACCCTCCGTATTGATCCCCTTCCCTGCTTGGTATCAATTGATCACTGCCCCTGCGGAAAAGAGGGGTTGCCCTTTAAAATGATGGAGAAAGAGGCTCGGACGGAGTGTTAGAATCAATCAACACAGGCCCCTCTCAGAAGGAAGCAGGGAGGAGGCGACAAAGAAGGAGCTTTGCGGAACAGCCGGCGTGTTACGGGGGAAGAAGGGATGGGTTAGCGGGCTGGACGCAGTGAGGCGTGGGCGCAGGGGGGCTCCTGCGGGCAGGGCGGGCGCAGACCTGTGTGTGAGGGTGCGGCGTTGGGCATGCACTCTCCGCAATCCCTGCTGTTGTCCCCAGACATTCCTGGAGACTCCCCAGTCTCCTGATTTCCGGGGAGAAAGTTCAGACCCCGTGGCCCAGTGGACCTGAGGGAGGGAGGGGGGAAGACAGGCTGCTGTCCACATCAGCTGAGCCCCGCTGTGGGCGCCATTCAGGTGGTGTTTATTTAACACAAAAAACAACAGCCTGGGTGTGCGCGCCTGTGCGTGGTGCGGGGCAGGCTCCAGGAGGAGGAGCCGGAGCTGCCTTCTGTGCGTCCCCAGGAGGCCCCGGGTTCAGCCCCGGCACAGGGACCGGGGAAGGAGGCGGAGGATGCTGGGTGCTCACCAGATAGCGTCCTGCATTTCCTGAGGGAGACGTGGCAGGGCGCCTTCTGCAAAGTCAGACGTCAGATACGCGGGGGACAGTCGAGTGTGGTCCTGCTTCAAGGATTTTTCTAACCCAGGCTCCTCTGATTCTTGGCTTTGGGTGTCTGTTAACGTGGCCTCTAGTGTCCTGCTTGGGGGTGTCGTGTGTGGGGGGCAGGGTCCAGCCCATAGAGCTGCCTGGTTCACATGCGTCGCTGCCGGGGTGGGCGCCTTGGAATGACATTCCCCTCTGGCATAGAGCGTGTAGTGGGTCCTCAAGCCTGGCTGGGCACAGCTTCAAGGGCGTCTCGTATCTCCTGGTTTCCAGGGCAACCTCAAAAGTACATGGCCACCTTAATACCCATTCCCACCTAAGCATCCTTACAAAGCAAACAAACAAAACCTCCAAACGTAAGACAAAACAGCCATGTGACAGCAAAGAACCAGACCCAGGGATCCCCAGACTCCCGGAGTTGATTGTTTGCTGTAAGGTGCAAGGTCTGGGCAGCAGCAGGAAAGAAGAGCCCAGATGAGCTCTGTTCCTGGCCTGCGGGTGAAGCCGTGTCCTGCTCCACTGTGATTCTCTCTCCTCCCAGGGTTCTCTGGGCGGGAATCCTGTCTCTCTCCCCCATTGCCTTTCCTGGGCCCAGGAGACTCGCCAAGGACCCTGCAGACGCTGATTCTGCGCATTGTGTGGTCGGGAATTCCCTGCTGCTGTGAGTGGCGTGTGGCCGGGGCTTTGGCCACTGGAGGTGGCTGTCCAGCCCACGTGGTCCCTGAGTGTCGCGGACAAAGCCGCTCGGCTAGTGATGGTTGTAAATCACCGCTCCACGCGCTCCACTGAGAGACCATATGGACCTTCTTGTCAGGCTGGGACATGCTTAAATTATGACATTTTTCATCTTGATTGACAGTTACCTTCCCTGGAAGTTCGGGAACAGCCCGGCTACAATTACGTCTCGTGCCGTAAAACGGGGGAATGAAGAGGGAGCTGCTATTTTATGGATACGGTCCTGGCAGTTGGCTGAGGAGGTAACTTTATGCCCATCGTTCCCGAGTTTTATTATTTTATTAAGAGTTGACTCCTGGTTACCCACACGTGAGCCTGAGAGACGACCGCGCTCCTGCGGCTGTATTGTTACCTGTGGGGGTTCTTCCCCAGGCTCCGTGTGGGACACGAAGAAGGGTCCTGATTGCTCACGTGTTTCTTAACTGCTCATTTTGAATTATGGCAGCAAAATGTTTATAATCTCAATGTCTCGTCTCCCTTCTTCTGGGGTTGGGGGTAGGGGCGCTATTTTTTTTTTATTGTGATAAAATGAGCTTTGTATAAATTTATCACTTTAACCATTTTAAAGTGAAACTTTGTAGCATTTAGTACATTCACGATGTTGGGCAGCCACCACCCCACCTAGTTCCAGACCCTTCTCTTCACCCAACAGGAAGCTTGTACCCACTAAGCAGTGATGAGATACCTCGTTCCTCCCCTGGAAATCACCAATCTGCTTTCTGTCCGCGGATTTACATGTTCTGGACATTTCATGTCACTGGAAACGTACGACACGTGGCCTGTTGTGTCTGGCTTCTCTCACTGAGCACACCGCTTTCAAAATCCACCCATGCTGCGGCGTGCGTCAGTGCTCCGTTGGTGTCCACGGCTGAAGTACTACTTCGTGGCGTGGCGACACCACGTTTTGTCCATTCCTCAGGTGCTGGGCCTTCCGGTTGTCCACCTTTCGGCCACTGTGAATAAGCCACTGTGCACGTCTGCGTACGAGCTTTTGCTTGGACACCTGTTTGCATTTTGGGGGGCCTGTTCCTAGGAGTGGAATTGTGGGTCACGTGGCAACTCCGGGTCTAACTTATCGGGGAGCTGCCAAGCTACTCTCCATCTTACAAGCCACTGCACCGTGCTCCGTCCGCCGGCAGGGCTCGAGGACTCCAAATTCATACCCCCCGCCCGTCAGCCGCACTCTGCTCAGAGAACTCTGCCTGTGCCTGTGCGTGGAGAGGACGGGACTCTCCGGGTCAACCTCCTGCCATTTACCCCCCTTTTGCCCTGGGTGCTTTTGCCGGCTGTGGTTCCTCTCCACTGGGACAGGTGACACAGGGGACGTGTTACCAGAGGGAGTGCTGCAGACCCCACTCACCTGGGAGCCGTGGTGCCACGGGGAACCCACAGATGCCAGCTCAGTGGGGAGGGCCAGGGAGGGTTGGGCTTCGGGGTTGGGGTCCTGGCTGCCATTAGGTGCATGGCCTTGGCCAAGTTTCCTGCAGAGCTTTACTTTCCTCTCTGTGAAATGGTGTCGCAGACCCTGCGAGTCCCCTGCCGTGGCCCCCGTCTTCACCCGTTTGCTGTAGCACCTGGGGCTCCCTGAGGCAGGATCCCACCAGGTAGAGCTGCTCATGGGTCAACGCCCCTGGGAGCAACCCGGGTCGCGCAGGCTGTGGGGCTATGGGGGCTGGCGCCCCGCTCACACTGTCTCCGGGTTCCCGTGGGATGGAGCGCCAGCGGCTGACGGCGCTAACTCTATGAATCAGGCATTTCTATTGGCTGCCGTCCGGTCCCCATCTCGCGTCCCCACGCCTGGATTCCCCTCCCAATTAAATGACTTGCACTCAACGCGTCGGCTTCCTGGGGGAGCCTGTGTGGGCAAGAATATCTTCCTGGACCGACGCCACACGTGGGAAGTGATGGGCACAGATCCGGGTGCACGGCGAGCCCTCGGTGGGTAACTGTGGTCCTTGTCACTGCTAGAAGGGATAGTGGCAGAGTTGGTAATTACCAGTCTGTTTGGGGGGCTCATCTCCCCACAGGGAAAAGTGGGCTGGAATAAACGTTTTCTTATTCTATCAGCAGTGGCTCAGCACGTGGGATACATCCCTGGGCATTCACCTGATGGGCCCGGCACACAGTGTTGACGGCGCTTGCTTTGCACTCAGGGTAGAAGTTAGGCAGCCAAAGCAGGGCGATAAATGGTTCTTTCTCTACCCAATTTTCGTGCTGGCTTTTCTTGGAGGGGGGGCTCAAAGAGCAGCAGGGAGGTGGGAAAGAACAGCAGAGGATGGACCACCAGCACCGAACGGCTGCAGTCCCAAGCTCACCCTCCTCTGCTCTCGGCTGCGGGCCCAGGGCCGTGCACCCATTATCCTGGGCAAACAAAGCCTCAAGTTTCTGCTGCAGCCGCCTCTGTCCCCCACCCGAGTCCATCGCGTGTGGAGGTGCCGCAAACCCTGCCTCGCAGACCTCCATCCTCTCACGGCCGCTGCGCTTGCATCATCCACAGGGAGATGGACAATCGGGGTCCCCCCCAGAGCCCTGTCCTGTCCTCCTGCTGGACTCTCCAGTGCTGGCCCTGCCCAGCCTGGCTCAGGACCGTCCCTGGGCCCAGCCTGTCTGGTCACCTCCGCTCCCCACGCCGGCCTCAGTGCTCCTGGGACAGCGGCTTCCCCACCCCTGGCTGCCGCAGAAGGCGGGGCGTGGAGACCCCTCCCTGCCAGGATCAAGGAGGGGATCCGGACGCAGGCTGGGTCAGAAGGTAGGTGGTGAGAGCCGTGCCCTGGCTGCCAGGGCAAGTATGTAGAAAAATGCCTTGGTTTTTGCCCATTCTGAGTGCTCTGGCTCTCCCAATTTCTCTATGCCGAGTTGTACCCTAATGCACTTTAGCCCAAGGAATAAAGGGTTTAGGCTCACTGGGCTCCCGGCCCCTGGTCCTCCAGCGTGTCCAAGGTGGCCGCCATCCTGGGTGTGTGCGGATGGCCTGTCCTGGCTGGGGCGGCATCCGCCAGTCTGGTCCTGCTGCGAGGAGCATGACGTTCCTGGCTGCAGGCTGCGTGTTTCCCACACGGTCCCCGAGTTCTTCATACAAACCCCACCCAGGGCCATCACCTGCTCCGTCACAGGGACCCATCAATGAACCAGCCGAGCCCATAAATTACTGCACAAACCATTCCAAACAATAAAGGCAATTTTACTTACTGAACCATTAAATGTACATACTTAAATTAGACCCAACCAGACGTCGCACGCGGATGTCTTGGGGCCAGGCAAACAATGCGTTTCGGGAAGTGCCATCTTGTGTCTCCCCACCTCTCACATGAAATTAATGAGGTGCTTCAATTTAATCAGCGCCGCAATCACATCTTTATTTAGTTACTTAGCTGGGTTTGACCGTCTCCCTGGGGCAGCCTGGAGTCACCCCTCTGCCCTGGGCTGTCCTGACTGCCCGTGAGAGGTCGACAGGAGGCTGGGGGGCAGCCGCGAGGCTGCTGGGGCCCAGGGACGCAGCCTGGGTGGATGTTGCTTCTACCTCTGGGGTCTGTCCGAGGCCGCCTCTGCTTTTCTCTTACCTGGAGATGAGCGCGGAGTCTGGGAGACACACGCCAGCTCTCCTGGCCCCCACGTTGAGTTCGATGCTGAGTCTGGCCAGTTGCATCTTTTAAATATTTCTTGGACCTTTGGCCCTTTTCTGTTCCCAATATCCACACCTGAGTTCAGGTCCCAAACTTTGAGCCTTTGGCATTAATCTTCCATCATGCCCTGACTGCCAGAGTCATTTATGGAAGATCTAAATCTGACCCATTTGCCCAGCTCAGAGCCCTGCATTGGTGCCCATCACCTATAGGAGAAGCATTAGTTCCTGGGTATGGCATTCAAGGCTCCTCCTGCCCTTCCCCACTCCCATCTATTCTTCCGGCCTTGTCTCCTACCACTCCCTGCCTTGGCCTTTGTGGTTGACTGTGCCCTGCCCACGGACCTCCCACAGATGACCCTGTCACATTCCTTGGGACTCTCTTCTATGATGCCCTGCCTAGAATGCTCTTCCCACTTCCTTTCTCTGTGTACGTATAATGCGTCCTTTAAAACAGCTGAGGCACCGGTTTCTCTGTCTCCCCCGTGCGTGTTTCCACATCCTCAGGTTGGGCTAACTGCACCCAGGAGCCTCACGGTCCTCCTGTGATCCCTCATCGACGATGCATTTGGGACGATCGGTGTATGTGACTGTCCGGGGTGACATATTCACCGTGAATCCTCAGCACCCAGCAGAGTCTGACGCACAGGGATGCCAGGCGAGCGGACCAGCCTGCGCCCGCGCCCGCACCCTGGCCCTAGGATGCTCTTACTCCTCCCATGCGTATGAAATAGAATGAGGATGACTCCAATGGCGAAACGCTCCCACGGCCACTGAGGGGTGGGGGGTACCAGCGCTTCCCACATCCTTTCTTGGACGGTGTGGAAACTGGGTTATATGTGCATGTGGCTTGGAGGCCACGCGGAATGCGTCAGGAGATACCTGCATTCGGCAGGAGCAGCCCTCGGTGCAGGTTTGCGAAGTGGTCAGCGACAGACCCGAGCACACACTGTGAGGGAGGGGAGGTTTGTGCATCGCCCAAGTGGGCCCCACCAGTCCTTGGGGGTGGGTGCCCACCATCTGCTCCCTGCCGAGGTCCTCAGCTCCCTTGCAAAGGGGGGCTCAGGGGCCCTTGCTGCCGCTGCCTGTCTCCAGGTATGTCGCTGCCTGTCGATTGATAAAGCGTGTCACGGCCTATTCTTGCCGGAGCACTGTCTTGGAAAACACAGTCCCTGAAAGGTGTGGTTGCACAGGTGCTCGTGGGAGCACTGTCCCCTCCCCCATGAGCTTGGGAGCCCCCCACCCAACCCCAGGCACGGAAGGGCCTTCTCTTCTGTCCTTCCGTCCACTCTCCCCACACCCAGGGCGGGTCTCTGCGTGGGGTGAGTATCTGGCCTGTTGCTGCTCTTTTGACAGAATTACAGCGCAAGCCATCCTGCAATTCAAATTTTCCAGCAGCCACGAGAAATATGTAAAAAGAAATAGGTGAAGTTAAGTTTAATAATATGTATTATTTAACCCAAAATATTGTAAACACTGTCATTTATACATATGATCAGTATAAAGATGATTAACAAGACAGCGTATGTCTTTCACGGCAGCTTTTGAGACCAGTGCGTGTTCTGCACACAGGGCGCCTCCCGGCGTGGACCACGCTGGTTCCGGCTGCTCAGGAGCCGAGGGTGGCTGCTGACTACCTGACTGGGTCCCTGCGGGCGTTGACTGGCTGATGTTGGGAATGCCCTGGGGCAAGTGAACATCCCGACTTCTGCCATGTGCCAGTCCTCCCCTTGGGCCCACAGGGCAGACAGGGGAGGCGGCACCCTCTGTTTCCTCCCTGAGCAGTACCTGGGGACGCAGCGGGGACAGGGGCCGTGCAGCCTGGGGCTAACGTGCCGTGTGTCGGAGCTAAAAGTGCAGGCTCAGCAGACGCATCCAGAAAGAGTTATTTATCAGCTCCGGGGACACAAAGACACCTTGCAGGGAGGAGCCCCTTGACCTTCCTGCCGAGGATGCTGAGCAGGCAGGTCCTGCGGGAGAGCCCGGCGCAGGGTGCCGCGGGGCCACAGCAGTGAAGGCTCCCGCCAGCCCGCGGCCCACGGAATCTGGCCCTGGACTCCTGGATCGCCCGGCAGCACCAACAGCCGCTCACATGCATCGTGATTAATGGCTGGATACCCTGGTGTGAAAACCATTTAAAAAATGACATTTTTGTCCCCGACCGCGTTCCACATATCGCAAAGGCCACACGTGATAAGAGCATTCCCTGTATTTCTTGGGCAACATGCTTCCCCTTGTAGAGCGCGTCCCCAGCAGGTCTGCGGCCGTCTTCCACACTTCAGAGGGCTGGTGGCGGATTCTGTGCCAAAAGGGATGAAAGACGCGGCCGGGGCACCATGCAGGGGCCTCAGACAATGCAGCCAACGGGCCGCTGGGCTCTTGCTGCTTCGGGGCACAGGGCAGGGGGCCCCACAGCCTGTGAACAGCTGCGGGGAAAGAGGCGCTTCTGAATATCAGCCAGCCCCGCCAGCTTTGATTTCTCTGGAAGGTTCTGGAGGGGCCTCCCCCGTCAGGTGGGAGTCAAGAGGGAGGAGAGGGCTCGTTTCAGGCCGCAGCGGCCCAGTCTGGACAGGAGTGGCTCCCACACGAATTCAGAAGTGGCTTCTGTGCACCTGATAGGGAGGGGTCAAGTGAAAGAATGAATTTGAGGATATCTGAGACAGGTGACAGGACAGCTGGTCTACCTGCCTGGAGTGGAAGCCGTGTTCCGGAATGTTCTGGTTCAGGGGCTGCGGGAGACGCCTGCAAATCAGGTCAACACTGGGTCTTGGCAACGATGGCGTGGCTCAGAGCAGCCACAGACCTGGGGACAGCCTTGCTGTCACCAAGACCCAGCAGGCCAGGCCCCTGGGGCTGAGGGAGCGGGCACAGGGCTGTCTCAGGGCTTCTCAGCTGCGCCTGCCCCGCGGTGCCCACCCAGCGCCCATTCGTCCCCGCTCACGGCTGCTCACACGCGGCATTGGGGCATCGTTCACGGCCTCCTCGCTGGTCTCCCTGCCTCCCGGCTTGCGGCTTCTGTCTCTTCTCCAGCTATAACCAGCGTCCAAACCCCAAATCCATTACAGGACCCCATGTGCTTTCCATCCTGGTGAAGGGCACCCCCCCTCGCCTCCTACTCCAGGTAGAGCCCACACCCCAAAAGTGGCTTTCAGGCCATGGCACGCTGGGAGATGTTTGAGAGCCTGCTTTCGGGAAAACAAATGCATATGTGTGTGTGTATGAATTTCACTGGTATAAAGGATGTGTGGCACCAATTTCCAAATAACCATGAAATATACAATATTCTGGGTTGTAAATTCCATACATCCAATAGATACTCACTCTAATACTTTCATTGATTTTTGCTGAACTCTTGTATCTGCAGCCAACCTGTGGTTGCACCTCAACCATAATCTGACCTTTTTGTGATATTCACCATGTGATGGCTGTGAGCCTGTTTTAAACTGAATCCATATTTTTAACATTTCCTCCCTCACTTTAAGTCTAGACCACCAACAAAACCATACAAATACAGCCCTGATGTACAGTTTGCCAGCTTCTGTGGTGTGAACACTCCTATTATTGCCAATTTCAAACTAACAACATGACGTCTCGAAGCACATCATTGGGAGGAGACGTGGCCGCCATTTTACTGTATTTCCACCTTGCAAATACGAGCACTGCAAGTTACCACGAGAGCGTAGCTAATAACAGAATGCAGTAAAATAGTTAAGAAGTACAGAGTTTTGAGTTTTTATTACCATTGTTATCAATTAAATCAATTTAATTTAATTCAGTTTTTTTTGAGACAGGGTCTCGCCCTGTGGCCCAGGCTGGAGTGCGGTGGTGCAATCACAGCTCACTGCAGCCTGGAAACTCCTGGGCTCAAGCGACCCTCCTGCCTCAGCCTCCCAAGTAGCTGGGACTGCAGGCATGTGCCACCGTGCTTGGCTTAAATAAAATTTGTTTAATTGTAAGTTGATATATATAAATTATTTTTTTAAATGGCCCAGTTTAACAGCCAGTTCATAAAATTTCTGAAGATTTAATAATCAGATCTCGTGAGCCGGGAGGTATAATGTTGCCCAGGGCTCCATCGGCTCCCACCGCTGCTCACTGTGTCGGACGGGGGTCCTGGAGCCCTCCTGGCCCACTGAGCCTTCGCACCTGCCCGGAACTCTGCTTCCTGTCCTCCCCATCTGTCACCTTTGTCTCCTCTCCCCTCCTCTCCCCTCCCCTCCCCTCCCCCCTCCCTTCCTTTCTCTTTTCACTGCCTGTAGATCCCAACCTGGAGCCTGGGGTTTAAATTGCTCACATCATCTTACCTCCAGTTGCAGCAAATTATATCACTGCCTGGTGTTCGTAATTGTCACTGCTCCACGTTTACCCCAGATTCCTGCGGCCCTGGCAGGGCAGGCAAGGCCCCGGGGTGTGGGGACAAAGGGACCAGCCTCCCTGGCCCCCACAGGCTTCCCCTTAGTGCCCCCCGCACCCCAAGTTGGGGGAGCAGGGTGAGAAACGCTGTTTGGATGGCTCTGGGGCTCCCTCGGCTGTGTCCATTCCGAGAAGGTGTCATCAGAAGGTCATGCCAAGAACACGGCTCAGAAGAGAGTAACCAAAGTGACCAAGGGGTTAGGAAAAAGGAGCTATGGGGAAATCTAAGGAAACCAGGATTTTCCACTCCCCGTCTAGACTGCAAAAGCATCGCGATGCTTGCGAGACACCACGTGGTGATGGAAACGGAGGCGCTTACTCACGAGAAAGTGCTGAACACGCCTCCTGCCTGGGATGAGAGCAGGGAGGTAGGGGACTGCTGGGGTCACGCATTCATTCATTCATTCATTCACACCGAGTTCCTCATGTAGGCCCGGCTATGCCTCCTACCCAGTAGTACGTGGGTCCTCCCTTCCCACCCACCTCCAGGGCCAGGGGCCGGGGAAGTCAGCCTAACCGTGGGGACACAGGGACACTTCATTTTAAGTTCCAGCTTTCACTCTGGAAGTTAATTATGCGAATTACTCTCCATTAGCCACTTTCCAGACGGGAATGCTGAGCAAGGCCTCCCCGGGCGCGACCAGGCTGCCCGAGGCAGGAGGTGGGCCGGGGCCAGTGCTGCGCTGGGCAGGCAGAGGGGAGAGAGGGCTCGCGGGGATTTGTTCCTGGTGCCCAAGGGCTCTACGGAGGGAAGCAGGTGCCTGCGTGTCTCGGCTCGCACAGGGCACCGGGTGACATCGGCTTGAGCGCAAGCGTGAGGGCTGCAGCCGGGCGGGAGGTTGTACCCCAGAGCCTCAGGGGGAGAGCTGGAGGGAAGCCATGACACTCCCCCAGGGTCCCCTTCAGCCCAGAACAGGGTGGACGGAGCTCAGCTCATGGCATGGTGGTTCTCGCTCTGGCCCCATGCCTTCCGTGTGTCTGTGGACAGTCGGGAGGGCCGGGCCCTGTTCGCACGTGGGTATCGGGGTGACGGCCGTGGTGCAGATCTGGACAGAAGACACAGCCCAGGCACAGAGGCCATGGCCCACGTGAATGATCGAGGTGAGAGGGTGACTCTTCCCAGGGACGTCCCACTCAGCTGGCCCGAGCATCTCAACCATGTCGGACCCCCAGCCCCAGCCTCCAAGTCCACGTGGTCATTCTGGACTTTCTCCGCCCCTGCCAACGTGCCGGCAGTCAGGGTCCTCCCTCCTTGGGTTTGGATCTGTCCACCCGCCTGGAGAGGACAGGCATCCTCCCGGGCTCGCTGACGGGGGCCTGGTCTCTTCCCGCCCACCCTCCTCTCCTTTCTCCACACCCTGTGGCTGCCACACAGGCCCAGCCTGAGACCTGCTACGACACCTTCGGCCACCTGCTTCCTCGGCCCCGTCTCCCGCTGCGTCCTTCCTTTGCTCTCGCGGCCCAGTCCCTGAGCGTCGCCCCCTGTGCCTTACCTTGGTGGCTTTATCTCGCGGTGCCCACGTAATCTTTCTGTTCTTTGTACCTATAGCCGCCCATTACGGCCAACTCCTTTCCATCCTCAAACCCAGCTCTGCGGTCACCTGTTTCTGGAATTCTTCCCTGACGCCCCCTCACCCCAGAAAGAGGGCAGCCCCCTCTGCCGCACACCCTTTGAGCCCAGCACAGGCTGTGAAACCTGGAATGTCTCCGTAGTGGACGTGACACTCTTTTTCCCCTCTGTGATGAAGATTCATCACTCGGCACAGGCACACAGGAGACAGAAGGCCAGCGCAAAACGCGCCTTGAACAAAACTGAGCGAGACTTTCGGCGGCAGGGACCTTGTCTTCCTCACCCGTGCATCTCCCGAGCAAAGCAGAAAGCCTGGGCACCGACATTTGCAGACCGAACGGGCGTCTGGGTGAGGAGAGTGCGGGCAGGTGCGTGAGCGTGGACGCGGTAGGAGCGGGCGGTGTGGGCAGGTGTGTTGCTTGCAAACACGTGTGTCACGCTCGGGGCCAGCATCGCTCTAAATGGCCTTATTTTGGCTTCTCTAAATTGATTCCTGATGCGCTCAAGTGTGGCCCTGGCACCTCTGGGGGCTGGAAATTCCGGCTGCCTTAGTAATTGTTCTTGCTAATTACTAGGAAGCATCAAACAAGAGGCACTTTTTCCTCTTCCTCACTGGATTTTGTCATGGTAATTAGACCTGTGTAAACTGTTGCTCTTGAACCTGGAGAGTTAGAAAAGCATTTGCATTAACACCTGGGAAGCTGCCACAGGAGCCGGTTATTATTTTAATGAGGTCCTGGTCATTGAAGAGATGTGCGTGTCTGGGGGCTGGTTTCAGGTGTGTGTCGTGTGCTGCGTGGCCTGCCCGTGCTTTGGCACCTGTGTGCCTGGTGAGACAGGTCTCACGGACTCTCCAGCTCACAGCCTCGCCCGCGACTCATCCTCTCCGGGGAGCCGGAGCCCAGATGTGAAGGTGGGAGAGGTGATGAGCTCTTAAATCCTGGCCTCACTTTTCAAGCCTATAACGCCAGCCACCTGGATGTCAGGACTGGGAGGCCACCTCTCTCTGGAGCTCCCAGGAAGGGGACGCAAGAAGGCCACCCTGGCTTCGCCTCTCGGCCGCCTGGCTCCATCCTTGCCCTTCCCTCCTTCTCCCCACGTCGTGGCTGCCGTGCACCCGCAGCGGCTCCCATGCAGGGGACCGTGGGTGGACACGCACCTCCCAAAAGGCACGGGCAGGAGTGAGTCCCTGCTGGGAGGAGGAGCAGAGCTGGAAGGCGGCAGAGTGTGCAGGGTCCTGGTGCTGTTCGCACGCTCCCTTGAGGGGACCACAGGCCGCCTGGCCCTGCCCTGCCCCCCCGCACCAGTGGGCCTTTGCTGATGAAATGGCGTGTGAGGGCTGGCGCCGGACCAGCGTGGCCGTGGCCTGGAGGACCCTTCCTCAGCTTGCTCCTTCCCCACCCAGGGAACGACATCCTGGCTGAATACCCCCATTCTCCCCTCGCCTCCCCCACAACCCCCAAATCCCCAACACAGCAGCAGCAGCTTCTGGGTCACAGACCCTGGCAGAGGGAAGCTCGCGGAAGCCCTGGGTGTCAACTTTGCCTGATTTTCTCATTTCGTCTCTTACAAGCTTTCGGGATGCTAACATGATTAAGTTCTTCACACAATTTATTAGCATCATGTTGGAAATCCAGTAGTATATTATACCGTCTGAGTAATCCAATTAGCAAAATGTATTTATTTAATGGAAATGTATTAGCCATGCGACATCCCACACCGAGTCCCATCCCAGCTTTCTCCGCTCCCCAAGCGTTTCCCCGGTGGGGCCGGGCTTCTGTGAGCGCGGGGAACTATGGGGAGAGTGAGGCGGCCGCGGCCCACGGCATGGGGCAGGCAGGGGGCGCGGGCGGCCGGGGTGCCCCATTTGGGCTGCCACAGCACCGGGTTCAGATTCTGACTTTGCACTTGCTTCTTGCTCTGTGAATGTTGGCGGGTTCTTGGGCTTTTCTGCACCTGTTTCCTTATTATCTGTGAAATGGGGACAAGAAACCCCTCTTGAAAGGTGCCTGTGAAGATTCACTGAGACAGCCAGGGACACGCAGCCCGGTGCTGGGCACTGCGGGGCAGGGACGTGACTTTCTTCTGCCCGTCCAGCCCACTGGCGCCTGCTCTGTCTTATCTCGCCCTTGGAGCCTTCCGGATCTCGTCAGCACCTCCTTCTCTTCCTTTCCTGCCTTTTCGTGTGGAGGGTGTGTGCCCTGCAGGAGGGGACCCCCACGCTGAGGTGTGTCGGCTCTGGATGGGGCTCCCCGGCCTCGGCGCGGTGTGCTCGGCGCGCAGAGCGAGGGTCGGCCAGGAGGAACCCACACCTCTGTGGCTCGGTGGAAGAAGGAGAGTGATTTAAACAGAATAAATTCCTCGACGCGTGGAGGAACTGAGCTGAGGGTGCTCTGCAAGGCTGGGAAATCGCCTCTTTGGGAGGAGTGCGGGGGGAGGAGGGGAAGGAGAAACTGCATTCTCACCTCCCAGCCAGCCCCCCTCAGGAGAGGCTCCGCCAGCATGGCGATGCCTCCCGTCGTCATGGTTACAGCATCCATCCAGCACCCACCAGGCACCTGCCGAAGGTGGGTGTGGGAGCGGGGGTGGGGATTTGCTCGCCACCTCTTCCCACCCACCCCCGCACCGGGGTGCCGGGCGCTTCCCGTCCTGGTTTCACTCACCACGGTGGCCGGCCCTGCCCTCAGCTGTCTCCCCCAGGGACCTTCACGGTCAAGACTGCGGCTACAGGAATCTGGGCCTGCTGTGGCTCGGGGGCCCCCTCCCCAACTCCTGGCCAGGCCCCAGCCACTCTCTCCAGGAAATACGGGGCTCCTTTCCCAACTCACTGAGCTTCATTCTTTCCCTCATTCGTGTGCACAGCATGGCGTGTGGGGCAGGGACCTGGCCGTCTGTGGCACCCACAGCGACCCGTGCAGGCTCGGAGGGCCCCTGCTTCCTTAATGATAACGATTGCCATCCCAAACTTAATATTTTATTAACAAGGGCCCCCGTCACTCGCACTGGGACCTGCATCCAGCCCCTAATGACCCTGAGCAGATGTCAGCACCCCCATTTTATAGATGAGGCAATGGAGGGCAGAGTGAGCCGCCTGATCTACCTGGTAACGACGGTCCAGGGCCTCTGAGTCTTGCCACGTCAGCTGCCTCACCCGCTGGGGAGACCCCCCAGCTCCATTTGTTCCGCTCTCTCCAGGACGGGGATGTGGGGCCAGGGGTCAACGCTGTGCTATTCCAGCCCTCTCTCAGGTGGAAACTGAAAAGGGACTCTAGCAAAGTGACAAGGACCCCAGCTACCCGCACGGATGGTGGGCTCACCTGTCTCCCCGGCCCCGCAGGTCTTCCTCTCTCTCGGGGAGCAGCGTGGCGGTGCTGCCAGCAGGGAAGGATGAAGGGCTCCAGGCTCTCCCCTCCCCGCGAGAGGGGGTTCCTCTCCCCACCCGTCAGTGTCCTCTCTGGAGGGTGCTTCTCCCAGACACCAATTCAGGGCCCACGGGCTCCCCTTCTCCTCTCCGATGGTGCTCTTGGTCCCCCTGGCGTGACTGAGACATCTTTGCCACGTGCCCCCCCGACTAATAGCTGCGATGTCGCGCCTTCCACATTAATGACAGGTGCGCGGCGGACGAAGGCTGCTTGCCTGCCCGTGGGTCCCCTGACATCACACTGCTCTGCGCAAACTGCACACCCTAAGGCGACTGAAATCCTAATAGGTCCCTCTAACTGCCTCCTGCATCATTCTTGACACCAGGCGCTTTCTTCTTCCTCCCCACGGCTTGCCTTATAACCCTGTCATTGTCATTGATTTTGACTACAAGAGAAAAAAGCCCGCTCGGGCTAGTGCTGTTCTAAGTTAGCGAGGCGGGCGGTGGCGGTGGTGGGGGGCGGGGGGGCTCTGGGGAGCCAGGAGCCAGGGCTGGGGGGCAGGGGTCCACG
Source organism: Avahi laniger (assembly GCA_963575035.1). Classification (NCBI taxonomy): domain Eukaryota; kingdom Metazoa; phylum Chordata; class Mammalia; order Primates; family Indriidae; genus Avahi; species Avahi laniger. The sequence continues at coordinate 11,487 of CAUYSK010118905.1, read as the reverse complement.
AAGGGTGTGCCTTGTCAGTCCTCTGGGGGCACAGAGGGAGGTCATAGAGGGGCCGAGACCCCTGGGGGCCCTCTGCGCCTCTTCCCCTCCCTCCTCCACCTGCATCTGGGGGCCAGGCACGCGGCGGGGGTGGGTGGAGGGTCCAGTCGCAAAATGCTTTTTGTTGCAGGGCCAGAGCCAAACTGGGCGCTGACAGTAAAGGGGGCGCTGTGTGTCAGTTCCCCTATCCCACCTGGCACCCCCCTCACCCCCCTGGCTGGAGCTGAGAGGTCAGCAGGAACCCTGGACACAGAGGGTTGTTTTGTGAGCGTGGGTGGCCGGGGGTGCTCTCTGAGTCCGCTGCAGAGTGGAGGCTCTCTCCCCAAGAAGGGGAGCTGTGAGCATCCGCCCTTCCCACCAGGACCCACCACTAAGGTCTTTCTAGCTCTGGGGAGGAGAGGGGAGGGCAGAGGAAGGGAGGGAGGAGAGAGGACAGAGGGGCCCTGCTGGGGAGGTGGGAGTGACTGTCCTCTCTCAGTCTCTGCCCCACCTGCTGCCAGGCTGAGTACCAGCCTCCCGGATCACATCTCAGGTGGTGAATGCCCTTCTCCTGTCGAGGTGTCCAGCCCCTGCTGGATGCCCCTCCCTCACTGGACCGCCCCAGGGCCTGCTCAGCGCCCCCAGCAGTTCCTGGGGCCACCCGCTCTGCTGGGTCTACAAGGTTGTTTGCTTTTTAATAAATGGCCATCCACCGTGTTGGAAAGCCGCACAGTCAATACCACTAGGAGAAAAGCCCCACTGCAGGGAAGGGGCTGTCCTGGAGTTTAAATAGAAATGTTCTGGAACATGCTATGACAAACACATTATGGCCACGTATCGGGGTCTGGCGCTCCAGCGCTTACAAAGTACCTTCCCGGACCTTATTTCATCTGTTCTCCCCAGTCGCCCACGAGGTCTTCCTCCCAATTTGCAAAGGCAAATGGGGCTCAGAGACAGGAATTGGCTCACTGTTTCAGAACCAGCAAGTATTGTCAAAGCAGGACTTGGACCCAGATCTTCGGGTTCTGAGCCCAAAGCCACCCTCTCTGAGGGCTTCTAGTGTCTTGTGACCCGGCCAGGTCCTAAGGGTCGTTGGACCTTGGCTCCTCCGGGGAGAAAGACAGGCAGAGGCCAGGTCCTGCTCTCAGGGAAACTGGCCCACTGCTGATGCATCACGGCCTGGGGACTGCTGGGAAAATCCCTCGCAGGTGCAGAGGCCCCTCCCCCGCTACATGTTTGTTCTAGAAAGGGAGCCATCTACCCGGAGAACGTTCCCCAGGAATAATTGCCAAAAGGCCTAGTTTTGGAGACAACCACCGTTATGAACGTCTCATTGCGTTAACTGAAGTCTCGTCCATCACTGACGCACTGTTCCCTGAAGCAAAGGGGCCGGTGTGACAGCCGCCAGTGTAAGAGGTAGAGCGTGTGTCTACACAGCGGCCTCCCCACAAGCCTCCTCGTCCAGATGCCGGCAGCCCCGACAAACCACCCACAAACGCCCCGTTTCCTCCGCCAAATAATGCAAACACCTCTCTCCACCCAGCTGCACAAAGGCGACAGACGTCCCCAGTCTGCGAGAGGAAGAGCCGGCAAAGCCGAAATGGCGTCCGATGGATCAGAGGGCAACCGGCCACGCAGGAGCGGGCGATGCCCTGCGGCTGAGCGCCTCGGGGGACAGCTGGGGGCACTCGGACGTGCCTTTGGGCGTTGAGATACCAGGGGCCGTATCTGTGCGCTGGGCGTCGTCGCAGCCGCCGCTGATTGGACTTTCCCTGCGGCGAGGCCCTTTCTCTACGGGAGCCCGTCCCGTCCCACGGCCGCTGTCAGGCGCAGCAGCCGACCTTGAACAGCACAGCGGTTGGGCGCCGGCCTCCCATGCAGTCGAAAACCTGAGAATAATGTTTGACTGCCCCAAAACGTAACTGCCAATAGCCTGCTGATGACCGGAGCCTTACGGGTAACGTAAGCAGTTGATCAACGCACATTTTGTATGTTGCTGATACATGCGTTCAACGCTGTATTCATGCAATGCAGTTAGCTAAAGAAAATGGTATTTAAAAAATCATAAGGAAAGTATGTCTACTGTTCATCACACGGAGGTGGATCATCCTAAAGGTCTTCACCCCCATGTCTTCACGCTGAGTGGGCCGACGAGGAGGAGGGGCTGGTCCTGCTGTCCCAGGGGCGGCAGGGGCAGAAGAAAACCCACGTGTACGTGGACCCATGTAGTTCAAACCCGTGTTGTTAAAGGGCCGACTGTAGGATCGTGGCTGTTTTACAGGTTTGGAAACTGAAGCTCTGAGGGAGGACAGATCTGCCCAAAGCCACAAGCTCACAGGTGACCCAGGCAGGCAGTGAAGTCTGTGTGTCTGTCTGACTCCGGAATCTCCCACCCAAGCCCTGATGCCCGAGGTGCCCTTGGCCAAGGGGAGGGGTGGGGGCCGGGTGGACAGCGCCCACAGGAGGGCCTGAAGGGCCTGTGTGGGGCACGTCACCTGTGTCTCATTCAGTCCTCAAACCCATGCTGCCAGGGAGGTAGTGCCAACATCCCCATTTTACAGACCAGGATCCTAAGGCTCAGAGAGATTGAGTCACTTGCCCAAGGTCACACAGCCAGTAAGCAGGGACAGGGTCAAACCCAGACCCCCTGGCGTAGGACAAATTCCTTGACGTCAAGGCCCTCACTTTCTACCCCTGCCAAACACCCACACCCTGGTGCATTTCTTGGATGGCAGAGGCCACCCCAACGCAGGCTGGCCTTGTGGGCCACCGTCAGCTCACACTCCCTGGCCCCATCGGGAGCGCGGCGGGGTTTGTGCCCAGCTGTGGCCGGCGGGGCTCCCTCCGTGCCTTGCGTGCCCGATGCCAGAAGCATCTGCAGGGGGAAAGACCCCAGCTTCTGCCTGGCTCACGGCTTATTTTCTCTTAAGTGGCCACAAGAGATGCCGTTTCTTGCCACAGAATCTGGCTCCATCCAACCGTCCCTGCAAACGGCCCCTCCGCTGAGCCCATCCGTGAGCAGCCAGAGCGCTGCCGGGGAAGGCAGTGAGCAGGCATTTCTCCCTGGGGTTAAACATCCCAGTTAGAGGTAACACAGATTCCTGGCTGGCGCTTCTCACCTCCAGCTGGGCCGTAGAAAGGCCTGTTTAATCAGACCATCTAGCACTGAATCACGCTAACTAGACGGCTGAGCTAGGCCAGTCTAGGGGGGTTGCAGGGACAGAATCCAGCAGGCGGGGGCAGCTCTGGGGGTCCCAGCCGCTGGGGCCGGCGTGGGCTGGCAGAAGCCGTCTCTCCTGGGTCGCCCGAGGACCTGGCTGGGGTGCTGTCCTCAGCCCTGGGGGTCTGCGTCGGCGGCGAGAAGGAATTCATCCTCCCTGGGCCTCTGCTGGGGGCCCGCAGTGAGCAGGGGAGGCAAGAACCTAACCAGGAGCGGCTGTCATAGACCCGGGGCCCCTTGGGCGGGAGAACCACGGCCCACCCAGATGGGGGAGGACACCCAGCCCTCCCACGGGAAGGGGGTCCGAGGGGGCCACCGCCCCAGAGTTCTTGACGATTTTACCAGCCTGGTCATCGTCCCGCCTAGCGAACCGGGCAGTCCCACTGCCTTGCCGGCGCCAGGTCCTGTTCCTCTCAGTACAGACTCTGCCCGCACTGCAAAGTCAGCCCTGTGTGGTTCCAGAAAGGGGAGGAAGGGAGGAGAGCAGACGGAGGGAAGGAGGGATGAGTGAGAGAGACAGAGAGAGGGAGGGAGAGGGAGAGGGTGCCCGTCCCTGAGTGGGCAACAGGACCACTTCTATGGGTGTCATAATTTGAAGAGGCTGGAAAGACTGCCCCAGATACGTCCCTGTCACAGAGCTTCGCCTACCCGAAATTGCCAACTCTTCTTTCCTCTGGGCAAGGCCACTGAGGGACCCAGCTTAAAATGTAAGAGATGTCTGAGAAGGGCATTCGTTCACTAGCACCCGCTAACACCGTAGCGAGAACAAGAGGGTGGCCCTGGCATTCAGCTGAGACTCAGAAGGGCAGGCGCACCCGGGGAGGCTGTGCGCGGAGGCTGCTGCCAGGGACGCACCTTGTGGGAGGCACCTGCTGACCCGAAGGCTGCTGTGTTCCAAGAAATGCGGTCTGGGGGACTCTGGCCCAATGAGTGGCCAAGACTTTACCGCGAGCTGTGACGAGCAGTCGCTGTGCCACTGCGCCGCATGGAGGGCCAGTGCTGTGTCCTCCTCTCCCTATTGTGTTCCAGATTCCCTTATCCTGTCGCCTGCTGTGTGTTTGCTCAGTCCTGGAAGGTCCGGTGCCCTGCTCCCGCTCTGCTGAGACCCTCCGATTCCGCTGCCCTTCTTGCGGGACATAAACTCTTCAGCCACTGAGCGATGCCCACGGCTTGGGGTCTGCGCCTCCCCTCCCCCGGTCGAGGGTGCATCATTTGTAGACAGGGCCCATCCACCTGCTAGTTACCCCTAAGCTGGCCCTGCCCCGCCTCCCCCTTGCTGGGACCTGCGTCTCTAGGCTCCCACGGGGTGAGCACACACTGAGGGCCAGTGTCGTGCCGAGCGTTGGGAGGCCTCCGACCGTTTAATTCTCCTGGCAACCCTCTGCAGGGGGTGTGGTCACACCCCCTCTTACAGATGAGGAAACTGAGCTCCCGCTGTCCTTCTGGCAAGAACACCAGCTTCAGATGGCCCACTATGCCACGCCTGGGCCCGCCCCGCCTGAGCCCCTCTGCCCTGCTGCCTCGGCCGGGCCTGGCCGCGCGTGGGCTGGGATGTTCCGGGCTCCCAGACAGTTCTTTGTCTTTGCCCGCGGTCTCTGGCCAGTCCTCTGCCCTTTCACTGGCGGATGAGATTTTTGCTGCTTGTTTACTGTTTCTCTGGTGAAAGACTCTGCTTTTTCTTCCAAGTTTTCTGTTTCTTCTGCTTTCAGCTCAGCGAAAAGAGAATAAAACCCAGAGTAGTGTAAAAGCTGGCTCGACTTGGTGGTGCGCTGTGGCCGCCTTGCACAGACTCAGCCACAGACGAGGGCTTGGAATCGGCCGGGGGAGCATTTACACCACAGGAATCGGCAAATGCTGCCCATTGGCTCCTTTCTACGGGGGGCTGGGCGTGAAACATTTGCCACACGCCCTGAGGGGACCCTGGGAGGTCTTTTCCTGCTAGAGGAAAGAGTCCTGGCGTTGCGAGCGCTGGCCCTGGACTGCTGCCCTCTGTGCACAATCGTCCTCTTCAGGGCACTGTGCCCCTGGATGTCAGCCTCGAACTGCTGCACGATCTGCGCTGTTTACATTGGCTTCAGATTGCTCAACTCCTGGCCAACACCAAACTTACGTTAAAAATAAATACCTGTAAACTGAATAGCACAAGGTTCCCACACAGAGCTGTGTGATGTGATCTCTTTACACAGCGAGCGGAGACAGACACCACTAGTGACACGATTTGTCCTTCAGAGCTTTCATTTCGCTCTGTCCCTGGGCCAGCACTCCTGGAAGCTGGAGGCTCTGGGGTTCTCGAAAGTGTGAGCGCGTGCGGAGTGGGTCCTTCCGAACTCCCTGAGCGTGAGTTAAGTGCTCTGCGAGTGAGACCTGCCGTACGGAGTGATGCCGCCGACTCCTCGTTGACAGAGCCGCATTAAAGATTCAGGATATAAATTTGAACAAGGATTAGCCATTCCCAGAGCAAACAGCCCTCGCTGGCTCTCCCGCACGCACGGCCCGCTGCGCTGCCAAGTGCAAACAGGTTCGGAGCCCGCCACACCCCTGCCTCGCTGCACCCGCCCCTTCCTGCAGCCAGCGTGACAAGAACAGAGTGCAGAGTTGGGGGCTCCTGGCCGTAGGGCGGCACCCCGGCACCCTGGGATGGTTGATTTCACGTGTCAACTCCGCTGGGTCAAGGGACGCACAGACAGCCGCCATCACATTATTTCGGGCGTGTCCCTGCGGGTGATTCCGTAAAGCAGCATTTGAATCAGCGCACCGAGTTAGAGGGTCTTTCCTCACCAGTGGGGTCGGGATCGTCTCATCTGCCGAGGGCTCAGACGGAGGAAGAGGAAGGACAAACTCTCTCTTTCTTCCTCTCTTTCTCCTTGAGCTGGGACATCCGTCTTTTTCTGCCCTTGGACGTCATCGGAGCTTCTGGTTCTTGGGCCTTCAGACTCTGGGATTTACACCAGAGCCTCCCCGGCCCCCAGGCTGAGTCACACCAGCTTTCCCGTTCTCAGGCCACGGGACTTCTCGGCCTTCATAACCACATGAGCCAATTCCCACAGGAAATTCCCCCATCTATCAATCGTCCCTCCATCCCTCCATCCATCCTACTGGTTCTGTTTCTCTAGGGAGCCCTGACTAGTTCCTGACTAAGCCAGAGCCCAGGTGTTGGGGGAACAACGGGGGACGTTGATCCCCCTCTGGAGCAGTAGTGGTGACGTGATGCTCTTGTCAGGTTTCCCTTTTGTTCCTTAAACTCAGAAGAGGCACAACTTGGCCCCATACGACACGTGACTCAACCTCAGCAGAGTCTGGCAGCCAAGACCCGGCCAGGGAGGAGCCCTGGTTGCCCGCCTGTCTCCTCTCTTTCGATGCACAAGTCCGGGGATTATGGCATTGGCATCTTGATCCTGGTGGGGTATCCTGGAGAATTCAGACAACGGGAAAGACAGCAGAAAGAGAGAGAATGGTGTTGGCTCCACCCCGTGAAGCGCCAGGGAGAGTCCTCCTAGCCAGGGACCCTGGGTGCACTTTGGGGGAATTGGGCCCTCTGTGAACAGGAATGTCGCACATTCGCCCACCTCCAGGGGCCAGGCAGGATGGGTGGGTGGGCCCGGAGTCGTCTGGACACCGCCTCTGTCCAGACGGGCAGTCGCTGCTCGGCACAGGGATTGCTGTCCCGTGGGAGGGGACCTGGCTTCTCTAGAGGAGCCAGACACACAGATTTTTACATGAAAGCTTGATTTTTAAATGTTAGCATCCACATTTTAAAATTAAAAAGCACAGGATAGGCGAAACAACACTGTTTGTGGGCCAGCTTCTCCCTCCTCACCTGGGCAGTGTGCAACTTCTGCTGGAAACCTCCGGCACCTGGAGGCAGAGGAGTGTGGGGGAGCCCGGCCCAGTCTTTGTGCTTCCAGTGTTTTGGGCCGGGTTTCTTCCAGGGCTGCTGCCATCCAGGGTGATCCGACTGTGCTTTTCTCTTGCTGCCTTCGAACCCCTGAGGTTGCCAGGCAGAGCCACCGTTTTATTTGCGGCTCTGATGGTAGCGGAGTGATGCTGAAAGCTGCGGGCTGAAGCCAGAAGCTCCCTCTGGGTGGTTGTCAAGTCGACCTTTGTGGTCTCCAGGGCCGAAGTGGAAAACACCGCACGGGGACAGAGGTGCTGTGGAGGAAGAGGCCCCCCAGTGCTCTCAGGGCCTCCTTGACTCTCATTTGCCGACAGGAGGCTGCCAAAGCCAGGACTCAGCTCTCTCGGGTGGGTGCTGTCACCCATCCATGCATCCGCCCACCCACCTATTCATCCATCAATCCGCCCATCTGCCATCTCCCCATCCATCCATCTTCTCATCCACCCACCCACCCATCCATCTATCCGCTCATCTATCCGTGCCTACATGCACACCACAAGTATCTCCTGGGTATTAGTCGTGTTCCGGGGCTGTCCTGGGTGCTGGGGGTTAATGATGGCTGAAGGATGCTCCCTGTCCTCACAGAGATTACATTCTTGCTCTCATCATCCCAATGTGCGCACAGCTAGTCTGCAGCAAGCGCAAGGAGGCCGAAGAATCCAGTCCACCTTCTTGGAGATGGCAGGCAGTGAAGGAGGTTTCCCAGAGCAGGTGACACATATGCTGGGTTTTGGAGGTGTAGCCAGATGGGGGAGGGAAAGGTATTTCTAGAAGAGAGGTCAGCATGGGAGTGAGGCTGGGGCCCTCTCCCGAGCCCCCTGCAGACTGTGCGAAGAAATAAGTGGGAAGGCCGAGGGGACGTCCCTCCCACTGCTCTGGGCAGGCGCTGGGCCTAGCCTGTGTTGTCTTTGGTGAGAAATGTCCCCGCGGCGGCAAGCCCAGTTGGCAGTGGGAGGAGGCAGGCTTCGGCGATGGTGGACAACGGGAAGGTGGCCCTCAGAGCAGGTTATGAAAAAGTTTATATGATTTTTGCTGGATAGAGATACCCCTTTTTAACTAGAGCTGAAGTTTTCCATGCCTTCCAGCCAAATGCCCGTGGCAATTTCTTGTCCTCACAATCCTTTGAGATAAATATATACCACAGATGAGTTACTGATGCTCAGAGAGGTTTAGTAACTGGTGCAGAACCACACAGGTCTCCGTTTATCCTCAAGTCCGCAGACTTTCCCTGACACTCTATGCCTCACTAGGACACCATTGTCTAGGACGAGTTCAGAGAAGGTCCAGTTGCGGGCTCGGAACGGCCCTTTGGAATGAATAGCAAACATCCTCTGTCCCCACGGTGGTGCTGCCTGCTCACCCCTGGGGCGGAATCACCCCTTCCCTGGGGTCTGCCCAGGCACCAGCGCACGGTCACCGCGGGCTTTGGGAACGCGCAGCCCTCCTTTCAAAGCCGCCGCTGCGGGTTCATTGTTGTTTTCTGCCTTTGCTGACGGGCTCCCTTTGCATGTAATTATTTGGCCAGGCTGGTGTGAGCGACGTGCCTGCTCCACTTAGTCTGCTCAGCAGTATCGCGGGGTGCATGTGGGGTCCTTGTTGCGTGGTCGTTTCACTTCTCGGAAGGTCTCTCCGCCATCAGCAAATCCGAGCTCTGTTCACCTGTGCGCACGCAGGGCCCCGGCAGATCCAATTTCCAAACCCAAGAGACTGGGGATGTTTCCATGTAAAGTAAAAGTCGGCGGAGAAGGAGGAGGGCTTGGCAGGATGATTGTTTACAACTCGTCCTTGCCTTATGTGTTCCCCACTTTCTCTTCCGAGCCATCCCCAAAGCCACGGGAGATGGCACCTCTGTTCTAGCTAAGGTTCCCAGAGAGGAAGCAACAGGCTAAGTTGGAGAACTGCAGGGAGAGCGAGGCACGAGATGTCGCCCCAACACTCTCCCCTGTAGACAGTTTTGGAGAAGCTGGAAAGTAGGTCTTGTCATTGTTCCCTGGGGGTGAGCTGTGGGGGCAGAGGGGTAGCTTTTAGAATTCTCTATGCACAAGAATTCTCTGGACTGGAGTTCTATTCCCTGCTCCCAATTCTCTTAACTTGTGACCTTGACTATGTCTCTAGGCCTCAGTTTGCTCATTTATAAAATGGGAGGATTTGACTAGATCACAGGTCAGTAAACTTTTTCTGTAAAGAGTCAGATAATAAATATTTAGGGATTTTCCAGCCAAGAAGTCTCCGTGGCAACTTTGCACCTTTGTTGCTGCACAGCGAAAGCAGCCAGAGACAATCTGTATGTGAATGGACGTGGCTGTGTCCCAATAAATCTTTATTTATAAAAGCAAATGATGGGCCAGATTGCGATGGTTGTTCATTTGCAGTGAAACCCTTTTACCCACTCTAATCTTGCCTGAAACTCTGCTACACAGCATACACAGAAACAAAGCATTTCCGATTGCAGTGGGGAGATTGGCATTCTCTCCCACCACGACCCTTCCAGCATGGGTTCCTGGAGCAGGATTTGATAGCTGAAGGACTTAGATGCTCTCTCGGGTCCAACAGTCTATGATTTGTTCATTCGCCTGTTTCACCCGCCTTGTGCCAGGTGCTGAGCTAGGAGGGGCACACAACCCTCAGGCAGCAGGAACTTCCAGTCTAGTGGACTTTTTACACAATTTGATTTTTTTAAGACACTTATACATTACTCCAAGAAGTTTTATCTTAAATAAACCCAGATAATGTGTTGAAATCGTATAAACACCATATGCTCTCAATTTTGCTGGTAAAAACTTCTATCCAAGATTGGCTACATAATTTTTAGGGCCAAGCACAAAACGAAAATGTAGGTTCCCTTGTTCAAAAATGATTGAGAATTTTAGGAGCTGGGTGCAGTGGCGTGTGCATGCAGTCCCAGTTCTGGCTACTCAGGAGGTGAGGCAGGAGGATAGCTTGAACCCAGGATTTCAAGGAGTCCAGCCTGGGCAACATAGCAAGACCCCATCTCTATTAAAAAAAAGATTGAGAATCTCAAGATGCTGACAGCAGAACCAACCCAATGCAGGCCCCTCTGAGCGTCAGCCCTGCGCTGCATAGGTCCACATGTGCAAAGCCAGCCCTTCATCGACAGAGAAAGATGTTCCCCAAAGTGCTCAGGGAGATACCTCTGGATGGGAGAAGAGGGGGTTTTAATTTTCTTCTTTGTGTTTTCTGGAAGTTCTAACATTTCCACCATTACATAGGTTGCTCTCATTGCAGAAGAAAAGGATAATCAATTTTTAAAACAAACCGAAAGTGCAGCGCAGCCGCCTCTGAGGCCGGGCGCAGGGCAGGCACCGCTGAGTGAGCTGTGTTCCCTCCAGGGTTTGCCCACAGGGACTTGTTTTTGAGCCTCCAGCCTGAGCAGGACAGAAACTCTGTTGTCCCTCGTCCCTCTTCGCAGAACAGAGCCAGGTTGGCGTCTTCATGGCCACAGACTGGAGGAGGGTAAAGGGAGCTGAGCAGAGAAACGCGTCAGGCCTGGATCCAGGTTTGGCTGGAAGCAGGGCTGCGTGTCCTCGCGTCCCCGGTCCAAAGGCAGCTCCGCAATCCCCCACGGCCCACGCAGGGGCTGCCCTTGGCGAGGGCTCTGGTCCTGACCTGCACAGCGGGCTGCCGACCGCTCTTCCTGGCTCTGCACGCGCTGGGAAGGAAGGTTGGGAGCAGCAGGGATGCTTCGCCCGCATGTTAGTCGACTAGTTTCAAAGGGAAATGGGGTTTAGACAAGGTCGGCGTTGCAGCAAAAAATGACCATGTGCTCCCTGGGAAAGCTTTCTGGATACATAACGCCGTATAAATGTAGCTCCAAGAAGCGCGTGCTAATCCACGAAGGGGCCATTGAGGGAATTAGGAATGCTTAGGGAGGGAGCCCTAACCTTTTACAAGAAATGTCACGCTTTTCCGCGCAGCACCCCAGGGCGTGATAGCAAGAATCAGAATATTTGGGATGTGCAAAGTCATCAGGGCTTTTGAACTGCCCCTCCCCCCAGGCTCTGGCCAATCTGAACATCTGCTGTGGCCTCCGCCTCAATCCCTGTCCCCTGCGTGGGACCCCAGTCCCTAGGCCCTGGAGGACTGAGCCCCCCAGCTCCCCAATCATCCGCTCCCTGGGCCGGCCGGCGGGCCCGGGCGGGGGTTGGGTGAGGTGATCGTTCCCCGCCGCGGCCCCCTTACGGGGGGGGGCGGTTGCCACGCGGGGGGGGGGGGGGGGCGCTGGGGGGCGGCGGACGGCCCAGGGAGCTGATGATTGGGGAGCTGGGGTGCTCAGTCCTCCAGGGCCTAGGGACTGGGGTCCCACGCAGGGGACAGGGATTGAGGCGGAGGCCAC